>UZAF01016144.1:3681-24560 GCA_900617895.1 Haemonchus placei
CAAGAGGAAATGGGACGTTCAAGTTCTAGGGAGTTGTCAGCATCGAGGGGATAAAGGATTTATGTTCGCTGAGACAAAATGTCCATACCGAGGGATTCAATTCGGCGGCGATTTAAGGAAAAAAGGGTTTCCTTTGTAAGAAGAAGATCAGGTGGCTATAAAGAAATCAGAAAACAATCTACCCTTTTTGGGAAGATGCAAAAGATGGGAAGGGAAAAATCCTTCCTGGCTTCGCTCAGGAAGATTCGACCCCAAGGGTGCACACCCTTTTGCTATCCTTGCTAGAACAACTTCAGAATACAAGGATTCTTTTCAGTCTGTCGCTGGTATTATAGCAGGCCTATTGTCACAATTCGTCCTGCCACTTATCGGATTCGATGTGCTCTTTCTACTTACGGGTTGTTTCATGGCTTTCTCGCTCACGATCACTACCTGCCTTCACTTGACCACTTTTAAATCATCACCTCCTGTCTCTATTGACGATTAAATTGTTAAGGGTCCAATTTGGCCTGCCATACCTCTTAAGCCATTAATTTTTCTGTAGGATTAGCGAAATTACATGATATTTATTTGAATTTAAAAAATATTCATTGATTTTTGAGACCTAATAGCATCTCAGCATTCTCGGTTGTCTTCGATATCACTTCTTCTACAGGCACTTTTTTCTCCTGAAATTTTCAGTTAATGTTGTTACAGTAAATAATTTGATTTTGTAGGTATTGTGTTTGTTTCTTAAGTTGTTAATTGTTGAAATAATAATTTCAATTTTAAAATATTACTGTAAAAACGTACATCCGCAATAAATTCTGCAGAAAGCCTCAGATTAGCTGGTTCGTTCCGTTCCCCTCGGACAGGACCAAGCACGGGTGAGTCAGTTTCCAGAAGTAGCTTGTCCAATGGAATGGCATTAATTAAGAAGCGCTTCTGTAAACAAAAACATATTCCGTCTGAAACTTCAGATTACCTTCTAAATACCGTACGTGATCTCCAGCCGTGAACGACGGAGGGATGGAGAAGAAAAATCCTGCTTGTAGACCACGAAGAGCTTCTTCCAAAGAGCCGTTGAAGGCATGCAGTGCTACTTTTGTGGCGCTGTTTTCAATCAAAAAATCTACGGTATCTCCGCAGGCAGACCGAGAATGAACGGTCCTAAACAGCCGTGGATGACTATCTCTGTCCTATTAAGCTTTTTTCTCCACCATATGACCTTCCTCTAGAAGTTTGAGGTGGGTGGAGGCAGGAATAGACACGAGTTTTGAGAGTTTCAGAACTAGGAGGTTTTCATGTCATTCTAACCAGTCAGGGGGGGGGGGGGGGGGGGGGAACAGGGAAATGAGTCTGGGCTCCGGGATAAACTGGTAAACAAAAAAACACATCCACCTCAAAAAAATATAAGTCACACCCTCTGAGGGTCGACCACGCCCGTGGGGGGCGACTACGAGTTCTGGGAGCCTCCTCAAATAGGCACTGAATTTGGGCATATAAAACTTTCCATTTAAACGGAACCACTTTCAGGGAACTGAGTTATTAATGTCGAGGAAACATTAAAATTTGGTATACATTATATCGAAAAATGCTGCTCGGAGAAATGAAACTCACAGAGGCAATTCCAACTGCTTCGCCCATTCTATGTGCTTTGCTAAAACTTCTTTTTGAATTGCTATCTTTTCAGGAGTGATATTGTATCTTTCGGTGAAATCCAAACCAACCTACAAATATACTTTGATTAACAGAAAAGTCCAAGAAGTTTTGATACGTACCTCTCCAATACAGTAGATCTGGTCACGACGCTTCAAAAGGAATTCCTCCACGCCTTCCGCGTCTTCCAACTTGACGGATTTGTTCTTTTTCTTAATTTAGTGAATTCTATTCCGCACCAGTAGAAAATTCTGAATCTGCCCTTACTTGAATCGGGTGTATTCCAATGGCAGGCAGCACGAAATCAGGATGCCGTTGTTTCAACTCCAATACGGCATCAAATTGACTCGCATACTCTGGACATACCACGGCATGCTTCACTCCGTTTGATTTCGCACGTTCAATGACATCATCGACATCGTTTTTGAACTTGTTGTCTACCAAATGACAGTGCGTATCAATCATGTACGTGGCCATTTTGGTCTGCCAAATGGCCTCGCCCGTAACAAAGCGCTTTTCAACGTCCTGTAAACACAATATGGACAAATTAATTTGAAAAAAGCCAACTTTTTACCTTCTCCTTTCTTTTCGTTCCCAGTCCTTGTAAAAAAAGTATTTGATGTTTGGCCCAAAAGCTTTCCCCATTACGGATGTGATGGGATGCAAATCGAGGCAATAGCGGTCCGTCAGGGGTCAAATGTGCCTCGACTCACCTGGACCAAAGACTACCATCTACTGCTACGTGAACTGAATAAGTCGAACTACGAAGATTTTCCTCTGCCTAGAACACCCTATAAAATTAGTTTTAATGTACAACTTATCATTAGGTGTCGTTATGACTAAAAAGTCTCAAAACCCTAGACTCTCAAAACCCCAGACGAAAACATCATAAAATACCTGGGGAACCATGCCAAAAACCTTTAGAACAACACTTTTGAAATGACTTCTCAACTACAGTAGGTCCTTTAAGACTGCCTCCTGTTTGAAGCGCAATAGCAAGTTCAGAATTACAGGCTTCTGGCAAATCTTCATTTGGTGTTGATTCGAATTGAAGTACATACAAATATGAATACCTGAGATCATGTTGTTACTTTATAAATCAGAACAACCCTAAAAGGATGGATTACCAATACCACGTATTTGACGAGTGCAAAAGGGAGTGAGAACACATTAGATAGCGACTACCTATATAATAATTGAAAAGGAATATTTGGCAACAAGGATCAATTTAGTAGATTGAAGGCCTAAGAACCTATAAAACGAAGATAAGTAAGATGGACTAGAAGTAAAAACACAACGAAATATTTCTCGGACCACCAACTAATCGTCCAAATCGATTACGTCAGTGGGCTTCCTCTTTGGGAAAAATTGGGAGAGGCGCTGATTCTTCACATCACTTCTGTCGGGTTTCCGCTTTGATATGGGTTTTCTTGAGATCATATTGGTAGAGGTACTCCTAAAAATAAACTTTTAACGACCTTTGACTTGAAAAATTAATCACACTGAATAAATTTTGTAACACTATTATATAAGCCCTGCCAAAGTCCATAAAATCAAAAAAGAAACAAAAGAATAAAAATGTGAACGCAAAGGGAAAACACATCACTAAGGAATGCTTGATACAATTACCTGAGCTCAAGATTTGCAAGCGCTTTCTCAGCAGCATTTCGAGCTCCGCCCAAACCTGTGGGATGACTACTGTTCGAGCCTAATGTGCATTAAAATTAGTAAACATTTTTTAAAAAGTCATATCAATAACAAACCTTTGAGAACACGCTCCCGTATCGTTTTTGGAACACGAGGACTTGGCCTGAACAAAAGAACTCAGTTGTAGGACTGAACTATTTAAAACCTGTAAATTTCGAAAGTCCTATAACAGTACACAGTGTCCATGCGGGTGGGAAACTGCAGTGAAACATCGCCGTCGTGAGATTTGACATCATCCTCATCATCTGACAAATTTGTGAAAAGCGGTCTGAGAGGCGTTCTTGTTTCTGGTCTCGCTCGAGGAGAAACCTACATCAAAGTAATCAAATGTTAAATGATTGTTTGAAGGAAGAATTACTCAGGAGAAACTTACTGCTCTTACACGAGGTCTCAACGCTGAACTGAGAACATCGGGATTTAGCTCGACCGATTCATTGAATCCTAACGAATCACGCTTTCGAGGGCTAAATTGCAAGTGTAAGAACTAGTAAGTGGTACTGTAAGAAAGTTCGAATTTAAAACCTTGTTTCTAGCAAAGATTCAGTCAGTGTAAAGGGCATACTCAAAAAAGCTGGAAGACATCAAAACCATAATACAATTGTAGAAATACTCCTTATTAAGACAGCTAATTATCACGAGTGACCAGTAAATAAAGTATAACCAACCTGTTTTCTGACACTAGATTTTTCAGTTTCGGGTTGAATGGTGTCGTATTTATATCAGCAGCACAGCGTACTTCTCGCAGTTCTTTTTCCAATGCCTGCATATATGGGATATCTTCAGAAACATAGAAATCATTGCAAATAAATGACGTACAGCGACTATATTCTTGAGATCATACTCCTTCTTCTTCAAACTCCTTATCAATTCCCTTTCAGCCTTTAAATCATCTTTTAGCTTCAGCTGCGCTTTCCGTGACTCTTCTAATTGCCTGGAAAAAAACATTCGAGAAGGATTAAAACAATGGGCGTAGGTCACTATCAAGAGTTATTGGGGATAACACCTTTCATCAATCGAACACACCTGTTGCTCAAGTTGCGTCCAAAAACTGAGCAAGCATTTCAAAAAGCGGGGAGATCGGTGCTCAGTATGTGTAGCACCGCGTGAAAAGAAATGTTGGGAGGAGCAGTAAGGTAGCGTTACACCAAGAAAGTCATCGTAGCAGATTGCGGGACAAAAACACCGATGGAAGAACTCGTTATACTGAGGCGATAATTACCATGAGGAAGATAGTTGCCCCCAATATTTATCCTCTTTACCCTAGACTCTCTTCTTTCCCGGAAATCGACAACTCTCACGGATCAGCAGTGGACTGACACTGTAGGAAAGCAGGGGGTTGTGTGGTACACAGTTCACATAAGCGTAAACCTTCCGTTCTCTGCATATCGGTCACAAACAATCTCACCTCCTGAGCACTTTGATAAACTGTCCAACTTCAAGTCCGCCGTCGTCTTTGATGTATTTATCCATAGCAGACTCATCCTTCGCCGTTGTAACTGCTTTATAGCTAAAAACATGAATACCATACGGCTACAGTAACTTCAGAATAAAGGAGGAAAGTGGTTAAAGTGATGACAGTGGAGCAAATAACACTAGAAGAGTGTGAGGTATCTGAGATTTTCACCAATAACATGACACCCTTTACCATATCACATGAAATAAGAGTTTCTAAAACATACAATTCACACGCTCGCAGTTGATTTTTTGTTCTCTCAAGAGCCCTCTCCAATTCCTGTTGATCGACCAACATCATTTCAAGTTGCCGATTTTGAGCTTGTAGTAGCGGAATCTTTTCACGAGAGTGCTTCTTTTCTCTCTCCAGCTGAAGTAATCTTATATTATGCGGATTCACTGAATAGAGCAGATATAACTTCCACTCCACTCCATCCTTCAGTACTTACACTAGGAAGTGAAGTAATACCAATAAAAAATAACCTTTGCTTCAAGGGTAGAGACAGCGTTTTTGAGCTTCTGCACCTCTTCCTGAGCTTCGAGGCGATCATTTTTCTCTTGCTCGAGAGCTATGGAAAGAGCTTCCACCTGAACTTTTATACTTGCTGACCGAAAAATGATGAAAAATAGAGTACCACAAACAACTTTTGTAATACATCTAGGGTTTTTACCATTGAGAAGGAAACAAGATCAGACAGAAGTAATAACTAACGAAGTGTATTCTCCTGCATTCTACCTACATTCTCTCTTGATTCAGGTAGTGCCAAAACAATTATTACGTTTAGACGTTCTGGCACTACCTGAATTGAGAGAGAACACCCCGGACGTGATTATTATTAAAATTAATTAGTCGGAGCTGAACATGACCTCATCGAAAGGAAAACCTATACTGCCACAGGCCTCAGATCAAGCTCAAGGCTTTAACTGTACTACCCAATCCCGTGACCGATTGGTATTCTTTACGTACCTCCGCTACTATCAATACCGCGGAGAGAAAAAAGACAAAGGAACTGGAATACTCGCGTTTAACACTGAGGGAAAGAGAATTGAGCTCACTGCCCTTGTAATAGCTGTTCCCCCTACGTAGAAGTGAGCAACCATTTCGGCGTGAGCGCCCTTGAAAGGATAAAAACAAAGGTTATTACAAATTGCAAAAATCCACTGAACAACCTGAGCAGCGTTGTTACAATCCGTTTGAGAAGCTGCAATTTCTTCAGCACTGTCAAAATATAACTGCTTCACAATATTCCTCTCAGCTGTTCTTACTCTACAAATCGGACAGGTTTTCGACCGCTGCAAGTTAGAGTGATAAGACGGCAAAACTTGATGACAAACTCATGGAAAGAAACCGAACCTCAACCCATTTACTGATGCACACAAAGTGAAATGTGTGGCCACATTGCAAAGCAGAGATGCTGTTGGACGTGAAGACAGAGGTGCATATTACGCATCTTCCACGAATTTGGTTCATTCACAATTTAGTTGGTCAAGGTACATCGAGAACAAAAACCTCGACTGACTGCTGAATCGATAAATAATAGTACCAAGTCAACAATGGCATGAATAATATCGAGCAAAACTAGAACGGAAGAGCGTTTGAAGGAAAATTAGAGAGGTTTCTCCGATAGTTACCTGATCTTTATCGAATTTGTGGCTCATAATAGGAAAAAGTGACGTCTACCAACTGCAAAGATTCTGCCAAGATTATAGGCGCTTCAAACTATGCTACACTATGCGGAACACACAAGAAAGAAGTAGAAGCTTTCCATCTGAAACCTCTAGCACCCTGCCATTGAAAGCCACCGTGAAGGTTAATGTAATTGACCCGGAAAACATTCCAAACAATTTGAGCCGGTCCCCACCCAGTGACATGTCCGTATTCTATAAAACATAAGGTGTAACTGCTTGCTACACACTGAATGAGACGTCTCAAAAACTCGTTCTACATTCCAACGCCGACGTTAGCATTGCTTTTAGGCAATTTTAGCATTCTCATTTGGAAACATCATCCATCAATGGGTCCGTTTAAATACCCCGTCTTATTCACATTAACTCTAATCGTTTTCCTTCTGCTCAACAAGTTCCCGGTCGCATCAGCATCTCCACAAACTTTTTATTCTGAAAGGAGTGTGGTTATTTTTACTGGTTTACTTCTCTGTTTTCTTTTCTAGGTCTCAGTTTTTGATCGTATGAAGAGTGTTTGTTTCAATGTGGTCTTTTAGAAAAAGTCTTTTTTCAAGATGCAAAAGTTGTGTCTCCGTGCTTTTGGGACACGTTCTGGTCTACAGGTGGTGAATAAAATATTTGTTTATGCTTCTCCTTTCGATTTGATATAATCGATAGTTGTCACTGCATAGTCGCAGAACTTGTTATTCGTTTTGATACCTTTATTTACTGCTTCGATTCTGGATTTTCCCGAGCACGGTGATGATTGTAACTAAAAATAGTTTTTAATCCACATGGAACAGATCTTTATGAGTGCTCGCTCCGAGTAATCGGATGGAATCAAAGAAAATGTATTGAGTAAGTAGTAATGAATTATATTTATTAATGAATTTGATAGATTTGCGGTGTTTTTTCGGTGATAACTACTTGGAGAGGCACAATATAACTATTATCTCCTTTTCTCTTCCGTGACTGTTAGAATCTGTTTTTTTCTTCGCGACCAGTGTCCATGCCTGTGCCTCACATTGTTGTCTATGGTCTGTGTATTGTAGAAATGATTCGACATTTTATTTCTTACCTAGCTGCTTTGTGCAAGGGCTCGAAGTCTTGAAAAAGTGTAATTCGACATGCTTGACATTTTCCTGCTACTGATAACAGACCTTTCGGTAGTCGGATGATGGAGACGGTTGTCAAGTTGACTTTGTTGAATCTGACTACTATTACAACCATAGAGTACATTCCACAGATTATTCCAGTTGTATTTTTTTTCTACTTTTCGCCGTTGGAACGGTGGTGAGCAATGTGTTACTTCTCCACCATTGCCGTTTTACAATTCACTAACATTTGTGATGTGTCACGTCTGTATTACTATACTACATTCTTCAAGTAAGCTCAATATTATCTTGAATTTCTCAATTGGACAGGTTGTATTACCTTCATTCAAACGAATAATTATGGATAATTCTTGACTCGTGCCAGTTCTCTCTCTTTATTGAATTGACAAGATGTTCCTCATTCCGAGTCATTGCATAAGTCGCCTACTCAGCAGTCATCTTGGCTATTGTGTTTCATAATATCGATATTTTCAGAAACCGTTGCGTTCAATCGTACTAACCAGTTTCGATGCTGTGGGTAAAACAAGAAGTTCTTCTCTATTCAACTTGAATTCTTCAGCTGCTTTGGCTTATTATGTATATTCCGGTAAGCGGAGCTTCTTTTCAACTTCATTCTTTCTAATTTTGGCTACCGCTATTTTTACCTGACTACGTGTATTTGACAGGTAGACCGCGAAACAAAATTCCGTCTGCCTGTTCCTGGCGAAGATGGTGATCTTCGGGAACATCGCGCCATTAAGTGCATCGCTTCTAATAGAGAAAAGATTTTTATGGCTGTTGTCACTTCAGATTGTATATACATCTGGCTTGCTCATGTAGGTTTTAATTTCGTGACCTTAAGTTTTTTGCATGTACTTGGACCATAGCGAGTTTGATATAACGAACTTCTGGTGGTAACTTTCAGTTAGTTCCTATAATGGTACCTAGTCTCATTTTCAGAAGCTTTGCAGTCAACGAAGTTTCAGCTACAGTTTTTTATCCATTTCAGCCTCACCTTCTCTTGTGCACCCTAAGGATATCAGCTGGAGATGTTATCGAGAGGGGTACCTTAAATAAAGCTTATTGGAATTATGATTCTTCTCATATTGTAATTACGGTACGTTCTACATAAGTAGTTTTCTTATTGGGCTGCAAGTGAAGTTGCCTATGGTAAACGTGCGCGCATGTATTAAGGCTTGGAGTTAAATAGCTCAGCAATTTCATATGGTCTATCCTGTCATTCCGGATTTGATTAAAAAGTTTAATTTAGACGTCACGTAACAATCTTCTGATTTATCGAGTCATTGTTTCTGGTGAGAATTGCTATAACCTTATCGATCCTCCTGATATTCAACTTCGACGTTGCTCACAAGAACTTTTCCTTCGTGGACCTCGGCCATCTATCTCCTTAGCACCTTCAGTAGTTGTCAATCTTGCTGCATCAGCAACATGGTCAGTACAGTTCTTAATATGTACAATAGGGTTCTGGGCCGCGCCTCATAGACCCAAAGAACCATTTTGTGATCAGATACTTACGTTTCAGTTGTGTTCCACTTCGTGAGGAACTTTTTGTCTGCCTGCGAAATGGCTTTATCCACCATATCTCATGGGAAGGTCAAGTTCGGGCAGAGTACTCAATACGACTTCCAGCCGTGCCTTTTGCTCACGACCAATTGCAGTCAAAACGTATGTGCCTCTTCAGTGCCTTCTTTTTGCAACAAAACACATTGCCTAGATTTCAACTATAGAGGCGTCATTCCTCTAAGATATGTTTTTTCAAGACGACATAAATGCAATTTTTTCAGCTGATTTCGTTACTGATCCGGCTGCTCATGTAGTTGATGCTGTATATGCTCCTCTAGTGGGAGGTTATTGTATAGTGTTATCAGATGGTCGTGCTGCACTCCTGACTTCGTCGGATTCACGATTTCATCCTAATGTAACATAAATGCATTGATTTTTCAGTTGTGCTAAATGATCCATTGTAATTGTAGACAGTTCTTGGTGTCTGGGCGCTCAACATGAAAGACGCAACGTGTAGTGATGTCAACCACAAGTTTCGTTTGTTGACGTTCGGCTGTGCCAAGTAAGTTTTTGAGTATGCCATCAAGATTTGATTTGAACAAATCTGCTTCTGGCATTTCTATTTTCACCATGAATATCAGAAGGTATTGTTTTTCTGCTTGTTCTCCGACATTCACGCAAGTCGTTTCAAAATCGCACCGATCGTATCTTTCCTCATTCATACTTTTAAAAGATCAGATACATATTTTTCAGTGGTGATGTTGCGGCCTACCACTTGGACGATTCCAACGGCTCACTTGTCCAAACATTCCGTGTCGCTCTGAAAGTGCAGAACGGCCCGGGTAGGCTCATTCAGTTTTTAAACATGTCTATTCTGTTTCATACAACTAAGAAGATTGGTAAAATGGTTATATACAGTTCGAAGCCCTCATTTTTCTCATATTTTTCTCCTGAATTTTCATATTTCGTCAGTTTTTCCTACTGTTTTTTTTAAGAAATATGTTCAAATTTCAGATGTTGTTAATCGAGTGGGTAGTGTTTCGGATATCCAGGTGCTAACAAACGGAGGTGCCTTTGTGGCTGTCTGGTCGTTGAAGGCTTCTACAGGCAACACCGCCGAGGCTAATGTCGCTCATCTGCCAGCCACACTTGCGGTATTCACGCCATTCGGCACGCAGACGTGGTGTTCACTGGAGTCGATCCTCGATGGGTCTGTGGTTCTGTACAATCCAGCACCTGCATTTTTTTAAACTCATGTTTGGTTCAGTGATGGGACACCAGCAGTGTCGTACACATCTGTTGACTGGGGTCCAGAAGGATATCATCTATGGTTAGGGCGAAGTGATGGGTTATCCATTTTGCCAATGGCCAGATCTGCTGCATTATGTAATCCCATTATGGTTGGTTCAGTTATGCTACTCTGCAAAACGCAATTCAGCAACTTCCCAAAAGTCTTTTTTCAGGACCATTCCAATCACATCGTCCTAATATGCAGTTCTAGAGTGCTTATCAGTTCGAATAGGGAGCGAGAAGGAGTAGCGAGTGCACCACATGCCGTTTGGACAGCCGTCAATCCTCCTCATGAATACATCGCATCGAATTGGCCAATTCGAGTATGAAAAAATTGTTTATATCTTACTTGGTTAGAGGGGAGTTTTGATGCTCACGTGCATGGCATTTTCAACTTTTTCTTGAGTAGGCCTGTTACCAACTTTGACCTTAGCCTTTACCTTTGAAATACCGGTCATACTACTATCTGATTGAATTTTTTAAGTTTGCCGCTGTCGATCGAGATTCTGCCAAGCACTTAGTTGTTGCTGGACTAAGAGGTTTGGCGCACTGTTCCCTTCCAGGAGGTAGATGGAAAATTTTCGGCAACGAAAGTCAGGTGGATAATGATATATCCAATCGATAAAGTTGTTAGATACAATTATTTGTCCTGGAGGAAAGCCTTACCAATTTAGGAGTTATCGCTGATGGTTACTGGCGGAGTGTTGATATGGGGTGGTACGGTCGGCGCTGCTTGCTACGATTTGGATTCTTGTCGTGAACAATTGCGATTCTACCCTCTTAACAAAAAGCTAGACAATCGTTTTGCTTCCATGATTGAGCTCGAGTGTCGAGTTATAATGATGTCGCTGAGGTGAGAGGCTTGTATGGTTCCCTCTGTCAGATTCCCGCAGATGAATTTGATGTTCATTGGCGAGTTTAGTAGGTCAATGGACCTTTACTTTAGAAATTCTGCCAGATTTCTTGCTCATGGTCAATTGTGGATCAAGATTAAAGGTGAAATGGAGGTCAAGCTATGTTTTTGATAAACTTTTTCAGAAGTGATGCACTGGTCACGTTCGACATTGAAGGGCGCATAATCATGCACCGTTTGATGAGGAATGAAGAGAGCGGGAGTGATCTGGTGAAGGTAAGGCTCCCAAACTGTGTAATCAAATCACTATGAGGTGCATTTTGGTACTGAGTGACAGTTCACATGCAGAAAACTTGCAGATCACAGTGGATCGTATAGCTGAAATTCGGGTGGGTGATCTTGTCACACACCCGGCTTGTTTGGTGTCAATACATTTAACACAACTCAGTCTTGATTCATGTAGGTTTGCGTTTTCTTGAATGACTTTCTTTTAGCTTCGAATTCTTGTTGAACACCTTCAGAGCAGAATAAGTTCTACTTTTCAGCAGCTTCCTCCTTCTTTCCTGGTGTGGATACGGTGCTTGTAAACGTTTCGGGACGATTGTTAACACTAAATCCTCATAAAACCTTGAAAGACGTGGAACCCAATGAGCCTTTCCAGGTGCTTTCATGCAAGCTCTTCATAATATTTGATTTTAGATTGGGTATATTTTATTGTTCGTATTTTAGTTAAATCAACCGATTATGGTGGCATCATTCGTGGAGCAAGTATGGCATTGTCGAGCTCTGACTGCTAGAGAGCCACCAGGGCTTCCTCATCTTCTGAATGCTCTTTGGATTAATTGTGGGTCACGAGGAATGCGGGTACTTATTCAGCTTGCACTACATTGATGAATATTTGATCTTTAACTCAAGTGCAGTTTTATTGTTGTGCAGGTGTGGCTACCATTGATATCAGGACGTCGTGCAATAGTTTCTCAAGACACATCTTTTATTTCAAAAAGAATAATGCTTCCGTTCGAGCTGGATATCTGTCCTTTAGGTAAGATAAATGCTATCCGCCTAAACTGTGCTGTCAAAAAGGTTTTTGTAGAGAAAAGCAGGAAATATTGGGTTTTTTTTGGTTTATTTTGTTAATGATTCGATTCTCATTTCTCCATTTCTCAAAAGCTGTTCTCTTTCAGCAAAAAAAGTTGCATGGTATAGGCTTCCTAATTGGGCATTGAGACCATTTAAATTGATTTCTGCTTCTTCAGTGATTTGTTCGAACGACTGCCTGGCTATTGGTGTAGAGAGTTTGCCTTTTGTGTTCTACAATGGTGGAAAGAGATCAGCCGCCCTTTACAGTTTGCACAGGAATAGTGAAGTAAGTGTTCCTGAAGATACCAATTGCTTCTTATTTTACATTGGACACACCAGTGTCTGCTTTCTAGAACAATCCTCTACACTTAATCTTAGAGTTAGAGTAATGAAGTTTGGGGTGTCTTGGAAACTTTTAAGTATCAATAAGAAGACCATTATCAGGTTTTCGCCCACCACATTTTGCGTCAGCTCTTAAAGCGGAACCTGGGCGTTTTTGCTTTGGAAGTAGCTGCAGCATGTCGTCATTTGCCACATTTTGCACACTCTCTTGAGCTGCTTCTGCATGGTGTGTTGGAGGAAGAGGCCACAAGCAGCGAACCTATACCGGGTAATCCTAACTAAGTAAATGCCATTTCTGAGCTGATATAAATGACGTCTAGTATGTTTCCTTCACAGATCCACTACTCCCTCGATGTGTTGCTTTCATCCAAGAGTTCCCCGAGTTCTTACGCACTGTTGCTCACTGCGCCAGAAAAACTGAACTGGCGCTTTGGTCGTCTTTATTCGCTGTTACGGGCTCACCAAATGATCTGTTTGAGGTAATTTCTAATAAGGTTCTCGATTTTTCTCATCTTAGAGCTTATTCCTGCTTTTATCAGTTCTTCTGGAATACCGTTTTCATTTTATCATGCCTAATATCAATGACTGTCTTTTTTCAATCAGGTATGCCTTCGTGATGGGCAGTTGCATACTGCTGCTAGCTACCTCATTGTCCTGCAAAGCATTGAGAGCGCGCAAACAAGCCAAGAGGCAAGCATAATTTTCTAATACTGGAGGTTTAGAAGTAAGTACTTTTTGTTTCAGCAAGCTCTTCGCCTTCTTCGGGAAGCATTATCGGCGGGAGAATGGAGCATTGCAAAAGACATGGTGCGATTTACTCGTGCTATTGGGTCGGAAGATATGGATAGTCCGCCTAGGTTCGTTTTTGGCCTTCTCTTCTTCATATGATGTTGTACTATATTTTATGGGTCAAAATGTAATTCTAGGACACCCCCTCCAATGAGAACGTCATCTTCTCGACGTCATGCTACCTCAATAAATAGTGTTGCTGAAGCCGATGATCTGGTTTTTGCTCGCTTCCAAGCTGGTTAGCATGAACATCTCTGTTATAAAAAAATGCTGAACAACCTAAGAGATTTCTAAAATTTCTATTTCATTTCATTCATAATTATTTTATTTTTATTTTTAGGTGTTATGTAATAAGGTTATTATTTTAAGGTGCTAGAATAGCGAAGGTTCGTCATTCGCATGCTGAAGGTCGCGAGTTAACTCGCAAAGATTCGGCAGGAAGCGGTAAACGAGTGAATAGGGTCAGTCTTTTTGCTACCATTGTACGATACAGCATGCCTTCTATGCCTTCATTCTTTCTGCTACTAAAGTTTAAAAAGTAGTGTAATTGGAACTATTTGTTTTTATTGTTGGTAATTAGACATGAATTCCATCTTAGGAAACTTCATCCTTGCCTCTGATGAACCGAATAATTCCATCACCATCTTTAATGTAATTTTAGCCCTATTTGTAGCACGCTTCGAATGATATTGGACCGCCATCTCCAACTCAAATAAATCCTGTTGCTGAAAAAATGGGTGCGATACTGGAGGGCCACGCTGTTCATTTGTTAGAAGAATATTGTCTAAGAGATTTTGGTAAGTTGCATGTTTTTGTGTCAGGTCTACTGGATGTGTTCGTATTCCTCCTGGAAATTTTCGTTGTAGGGTATTTCGTGTCCGCTTTGGATCTCGACGTATCTCAAATATTGGTTTCATCGCGAAAATTTGTACAAAATTTCCCCAACGCCCTAACGCGACTTCATTCTCAGTTTGCTTGGCCATATCCGGTCGCCAGTAAAAAAGTAGTTGATCAATTGGAGAAGCGATTTGGCTCCATGCGATGTAGCCAAAGTGCAGCGTGTCTGAACGGTCGGTTTTTCGTTTTCTCTCTATTTAGTAGTTCACAATTTTGGAAATATTGACTGATCATCTCAGGAGGATCGTCGACAGAAGTGAAGAAAACCTCGATTCAGTCCATTCCTATGGCCATCTCTCCTCAAGAAAAGACGAACTTGAGAATAGGGAGCAGTTCTCCTTCCAGTGACCGTGTCTCAATAGAGGACGCTCATCTGGTTCCTATTCAGGAAAATGGTAATATTTTATCTGGTTTGTGGTTAATCTTTCAGAATGTAATCTTCCTGTTTCGCGAAATTTCCATTTTCTTTTCACTTCAACAGGAAATTGAAAACTTGCTTTTTTGCTTTTTCTTCGCTAATTATCTCTTCTAGGCAGCAATAATGCCCCATCTGGTTCGGTATTGGGTTCACCGTGTAGCACGATTGAGAACAGTACAGTTGAAAACAACGATTCCAAAAGCATTGGTAGCGATTGGCACGGTTTGTTATTGTTTTTGCTCTCAGAACTGATCCTATTTCGAAATTTCTTTTGTTTACCTTTTAATTTTGTTTGAAGGCCTGAAATTACTGGTAGGGGAGACGTCCAATAAAGGTTCCACGGAAAGCCTACAGCAAATGACGCACCTGATGTCCTGGTTCTCCGCTGCGGGATGTATGGACTGGATTTTCTTGGTAACTATAATGGTTTTACCTTTTCAATGATCTTTTCTGTGGAATGAGTAATTTTAACATTTTGAAGATTTGTGTGGTCTCTCGGGACATCTTGCTGTTGCGGCGCGAGATTAATCCCGAATTGGCCAAAAAAGCCGGTGCTGATGCCTTCAAGCATGTAATGTATGGATGTGACGATCTTCTTGAATGGGCGAGACAGAATTGGTAACGTTACTCTTAAAAGTTCCTCTTTATGCGCTTTCTCGTGTAAATTTTCTTTCGCGTTTTTATTTGCATCTCTGTTTCCTTTTTTGCTTTTTCGAAGCTGAACAGAGTTGAAATCAAACTTTACAGCTTGGGGTATGTATCTATTCTCCATGTGTTTGCGGCTCATTTGGATATTGTCGCTCAAGCTCTTGGACTACCCGGTCGGGGAGCATTGAAAAGGCCGCCCTCTGGAAACCCAAATAATACAACTGAAAAAGGTGGTTTTCCTCTTTCAAACCACAACCACTTATTTTCATCAAATGGATGTCATTCAGACGCATCGTTCAACCTGCAAAGTCCACCTACCGGTAGGATGGCCCGTTCCACTCGCGCTTCAACTGGTAATCCCAAATTGCGGGAAACTTTTGGGTTGTCAGACAAACGAGGCAGAGAAAGAAGTCGCTCTGTCGATCGAGCAGCAGAATATGTCGTTGGATCTACGGAGCAAGACAATTCGTGTACAATTACGTAATTTAATTTTGGTACCAATGTTTCTTTCTTACAAAGCCATTACCTGTGATACAAGGGAAGTCTTAAATTATGCTCGATAAATGGTGCATTATACTTAGCCATAGTATAATTATTTTTGGAAAATTTTTAGTGATTCCCAGTGATTACATGTACGAAATTGCATATTCAAATTAAAACGTGATTTAATGTTTGCAAAAATGGCAAATCTTTCAGCGATTTGACTATCTAATTATTTCTATTTCACTTTCATTAACGGGGATTGCTGAAATTGCCTAGTTTTTGATTTCTTATACTGTAGCTACAAATTAGTATCCTTACAGAATTTTCTCCTTATTTATGGGAAGCACCTCTAGATTGTGTTCAAAGTGGTCATAACAACTTACTAGTATCTCTTTTGTATGTGTTTCGTTTTTCTTTAACAACCTGTCATTACAAAAATTATGTATTGTTCATTATCGAGCATATTCTTTCGTTACTGTTTGTAGAATAATAGAAGAAAGTTTTATTTTACGAGCCTCAAAGTGCTTCTATGCAAAATGTTTTTTTTTCATTGTTCAAGTGTTAAATTTATATATGTACTGTATTGAATTTTAAGGTATAAATCTATCCATGACATGGTTTTGATTCCAGGTTTCAAGAGTACGGTAGTGTAGCGCCCATAGAATTGAACCGTGAAGGGTCATCCATGAATAAGAACAATTTGCAACTGTCTGATAACATTAATTTTATAAGATTTTAATAAAACCTGCTGCCAAGATGGTAGATATGTCCTTATCAACTTGCGTTTCGGCGTTATCGCCTTCTTCAGAGTTGGACATATTTATTTAATTATATGCCAAGATGGTAAATAAGGACATATTTACCATCTGGGTAGCAGGTTTTATTAAAATTTTATAAAATTAATGCAAAACTATGCCAAGATTTATCGAGAGTCGAACATGGATGCTGTCTGAGAACACACAGGATTTTTATACGAAATGGTGAGCCAGGTAGGCAAGCGTCAATCGATCCCATTTCAGGATACGCTACGCATCGTGCTTTTGCTCAAGATTGTGAAGGTATCTGTGTGTAGAGTTGTGATTGTGTGATAGTTTAGAAGGCAAGATCACATCGCTTAAGGCGTACAGTAAGCTATCAAGTGACCACTCCCGCAAGGTGTTTTCTCCAACTTCATCAACGATTCGTTGTCTGAGGTCCGTCACTTGACCGTGCCAGTTCTTCGTTGCTAGCTAATACCGGAGCTGGGGAGACTTTTCAGCCATATTGACCTCCCACCATCTTTGCAGGGATGTTCGCCGTCTTCCTATAGAAGGCATTACTGTCTCGCTGGTGTCACTGGATTAGAAGGTGGAATATACGGTATTACCGGACCTCCGAATGTTAGCGTACATATTATCTGTCAGGGGTTTATCAAGTTTGTGTTTGCCTGACGAGTAAGTCATAGCAGTAACAGCGCCCAAGGGTGGTTCATTTGTTCTTCGGCTGTTCACCGAGTAGGCTCGTCATTCCTTACTAACTCGTCCTTCGTCCATATTCGTAACAGGATGCAGCAGCAAGATGCTGCATTGAAAAGAGTAATCAAAGAAGTGAAGTTCAAAACAAAAATCAGTGGAGGTGTTGAGGTTCAAGACTCGAAGGTATGTTTGTTTGTCCGAAAGATGAACTCCCACAAAATCGTCCATTTCTACTTGTAGGTTGTTGCCATGTTGCCATCATCCGAACTTCTCGGTACGATATTCGTCGGCGATCAAATCGTCGCAGTCAATGGAATGGTAAGGAGTACCGGGTGGCTGCCAAGTGTTNGCAAAGTTCCAATTGCGCTCTGATTTTTTTTGCAGCCAACTCCCACTACACAAGAATTCAATACGGCTGTCAACTCGAAACTCCCTGGAAGTGTCATGTTCGAATTCATGCGTGATGAGATGTGCTCCTACGAAATGAAGGTCAGCTCCGAGTTCGGGTTCACCAGCGCTATAACAGCGTAGTTCACCTTGGTACTAATCAGTTAGAAAGTCTATTCCGCTGCCATTCCGTTGAACGACCGCCTTCAAACTCGCAAGTACTAGAAATGCAGATGTTCTGACATACCCAGACCGCTCGGAAAAGCGCACATGTTAAAATGAGTATTGATCATACGCGCATGCGATCGATATCACGACAACATCACCGTATTGATGAAACAAATCAAAATCAGACATAGAACTCGGAAAAGAACTTTACTAAATTGCCTCTTAATGTCCTCGGATCCGCCGAAATATCGATTTGATGCTAGGACATTGATCAGACTCATTGATAACATTTATACTTCAGCAGTTGACTCCATGGAGGCCCGGACATGATTTGTTTCAAGTGTCTTTGACATGGAGAAGTGGAGGCACTCCTATAGGACTTCTTATTCACAGGGTAAGCAGCAAACGGGTCAGCCTGTAAGAATGGGAGACACACATACAAAGGTAGATTAGAGGGAAAGAAGACGTTCACTGTAGGGAAGCTTGGAGTATGTACAGAAGTGAGCAAAAGGAGGAGGGGCTTGAACCTAATCCCACCTTTTTCAGGACTTTTCTGGACGAATTGTAATAGCTATGGTTGAAAGTGGGTGTACTGCATCAAAAGTGATAAAACCTGGAGATCAACTTCTCAAGGTGAATCACGCTGAGGTAAAAGACAGAGATGTGGCACGTCAGGTAGGCCAGCCATAGAAAGGAAGTATTCATTACAGACCTAAATCTCCTGAGCAACCTTACCATTTTCAGATGATCAACGAAAGTATAAACGCATCAAAGAAAGTCACACTCACAGTTGAACGATATGTTGCTGACCGATTGCCATCACCAACTTTGAGAACTGCAATCCCCCCAGTCACTGCCTCCAAGTCACAGCGTGCTGCTGCTAGAACGGTGATACTCCTGATTTATTAGCCCATCTATCGCCAATTTATTTTTTATTTGTAGCCAGTTGGATCCCAGCGCAGCATAAAGGCCCCGAAACCAGTTGCACCAGTACTTAATACAAAGGTATGCTCCCATGGAAGCCATTCCCATTTCTCCAAGAAATGTTCGAGCAGCCGTTCGAGGCTGGTTCTCATAAAAACTGCTCCGAATGGAGCTGAAATCTCTGGAAAATCTGGTCCCGTACTTACGTGCTGTTGCAGTTGGACGTGGCTCTACCGGCCGATGTGCTTGCTATACTCGAAGCGAACAAAGAGTTCTTCCTCGTTGAATGTACTCAACCACCTTGTTTGAAGAAGCCTGCCAAATCATCAGAGAATGTCGTCCTTCCAGGGAACGAGCAATGTATGAATCAGTTGACAATCACCTTCAAATGGGAATGTTTAAGTCGATTATCTCGAACGCAAAGGTCACGCAGAGTGGGCGGGGTTGTCTGGTATCGTCTCCCAACCTTCGCTGTCAATTACCGCTAGATTCTGTGATGGGGCAACTCGTAAACCATCTTACTTGTCCTAGGTGCTGTTGATGTTTAAGAGAAGGAGGTTTTGTTTGCACTATCTCTGCGGCGACGTCAGACAGCCCCGCCCACCTGGCCTCGGTATTAATGTTGAGCTTTGACTATTTTTGATCCGATAGCAGTCAGAATCAATACACAATCAATCAATATCTTATCTCGGCTATTTTCAGCACACATGGCTCTGCCTCAAAGCCTAAGTACGGAGACGGTGATTCCATATGACCCATCACCGAAAGCACTGAAAATAACTCCGAAGAGAGTGGGCTCCTAATGGCAGTTCAGATAATAAAATACAAAGCTTGTCCAAGTTTTTACTAAAATTAATCGAATAAATATTCAAAAGCTTGATTTCTTTTGAAAATGGCTGTAACAATGACGTAACGACTTACCTGAGCCCGTCTTTTAAGTTGTTTAGTAAAAACGGGACCATAGGGGAGAGAAGGAGCAGAGCCACCGGGACCCGACCTACTCCCTGTTGTTTTCGTTGTCACTCGATTCAGGCATCGAATGCTTGGTCCTGCAGCGAAAGGGATGAAGGCAACGGTCGACTCAGGAGTGAATTGATATGTAAACCATTACAGGAGCCCACTGACCGCTGTTCCATGTCTACTCTCTTCGTCTAAGTCATAATACATATAAGGATGTCCAGCTAAATATTATTTTTGCTAGTTCTTCATTCTTAAGCTGCACAACGGTGAACAAATTTATTTTAAAGATCAGTTCAGATTTTTGTAATTTAATTTTAACACAAAACGTAGATGGAATCTTCAGAAACAGTCGCGTGTCTCTACCATATACGTTCCGATGATCATCTCATGATTTTCACCAGTTTTCTGGTACCTGAAAAGGTAAGTAAATAGGGACCAATCCAATGCCAAGCAAAATGCTGCAGAAGCACAGGAAATCCCCATGAAAAGTTGGCTTTCTTGAACAATTTTTTCCTGATTATTCATCTAATGGTTGAGTTTTTCTAATAATTTTTACTTACTGCCCTTGCGGAGTTGTAGGGAATTGGAAGAAAGGCTCCTACTATGACCATCTTCTCATCATTTACCAGCTACTGAAGCTTACCATGTGACATAGGGGCGAGAAATCTTCATGCATGTTACAAGGCCCTGATGGGCTCATTACTGTTTTCAGAAGACTACTCACCTCAGACATGCTTGAAAAGCATTTTCGAGATTGAAAGGGGACTCGTAGTTTCTTTCAATTTGCTTCCCATTCTCATCTTTCACACCCATGGTCCGTAATAGATATTTCCTCCAAACGTCGTCGGCCTAGGAAAACTCGGAGGGATTACTTTCTTTTTGAGCAGGGTTCGATCCACAGACCGGCATTACGCCCTCAGCTCCACTAGCAACTACCCCTCATTGGAATTTTTCAGAATCAACTTACAGCAATGCGTACTCCTTCCTCAACGGTGCCACATCCCTGCAGAACAGTTTGACGGTACAGATAGGCTGCTACTGTGGAACTGAAAGAACTGGATTCTTGGAACAAACGAAGGATAGTGGGACTGTCTACCTAAGTCCAT
>UZAF01016144.1:24848-73970 GCA_900617895.1 Haemonchus placei
AATTTTTCAGAATCAACTTACAGCAATGCGTACTCCTTCCTCAACGGTGCCACATCCCTGCAGAACAGTTTGACGGTACAGATAGGCTGCTACTGTGGAACTGAAAGAACTGGATTCTTGGAACAAACGAAGGATAGTGGGACTGTCTACCTAAGTCCATCAACTTATGAACGTTCTGGGACTAAAGTTCGGTTCACGAAAGGTTCTTAGAATGTGGCCAAGTCGTACCTGTGAAGTCGTACACCGTAATTCCTCATTCCCTCTGATCGTAACAGTTGGCCGAGCTTCACTGCCCATTCAAACTCGAGAATTCCAGAAGCGAGTTCTTCAGCATCTTCGTCTACGGTGAATCCTGGCTGAGTCACAATGTAGCAGTGAGCTAGAATAGCCAAGGTTTGACACAGCGCTCGATGCGAGTGCTTCTTCCAAGGCTGGAAATTGCTTCGCTCACCTTCCCGTCTTTGAGCGGGCACATTCCCATCACAGCTAGACCAGTCTTCCCATCGTAGTTCAATATCGAGGCCAGGATCGAATTGTGAGTTTTGCATTTGAATCGGTGGAATACTGACTCTAAAAGATTATTTCATGCCACAAGATGTATACCCCTGAAGGTCTTCGACGGTTCCACCTGCATCCGTCCAGTGTGCAGGTCTCGTTGTCGGACCGCCACATGGATCCGGTCATTTCCTGGAAAGATTGACTAGCTTTTTGGGACAAAACTTGCTCGTCTGTTGTCTCCAAGAGGGTCCCGAAGAGCACCAACGATCAACCAATTGTTATACCGAGTCCTACCAACAGTTGGCTGATTGTTGGACCTCTCAAAGGCCCTCCTAGTACTGGAAGAGAAATTCGGCTGGAGGATGGCAGCATGGCTCACTCCAGCCAAGGAAAGGTGAACTCCTGATCTGACAGCTCCCTTCCTAGAGGAAACAGGATCTCTTTAGTAAAAGGTAATTCCTAATGAGCTCGCCAAAGCCCCGGACCCCAAATTAAGAACGTGCAATACCTGATAGTCCTCACAAACCGTTCCTTTAGTACAATGTTCAGGTTTATCATCACGAAAT
Organism: Haemonchus placei; assembly: GCA_900617895.1. Taxonomy (NCBI): domain Eukaryota; kingdom Metazoa; phylum Nematoda; class Chromadorea; order Rhabditida; family Trichostrongylidae; genus Haemonchus; species Haemonchus placei. Next base: position 25,913 of record UZAF01016144.1, read on the forward strand.
GTTGGTTGAAAGTGAAAACGCCAATTGATAGCCGGAGAAATTTGAACAGAACCGTCTTTAGTGCTACAAAAATCATCTGGAAATAAAAATTCTGCGGCCATAATGCTTGGATAATGAGCGGGTTTACCAAAAAGATGCATTTCTTCTTCTGGTATACGATCACTGTCGAAAATGGACACCGGTGGAGTCATTGCTTGTACCACATAGAATAGATTGGTTATGCCAATTGATAGCTCATCATAGCAGAAATATACTCCTTGATTACTTGGATTGGCCTGAAAATATGGAAGGTAGTATGGAAGTATAAACGGATGGAGCAGCGTCAGCTCCAACCTTCTTGTTGCATCCAAACACTTCCAAACCCTTTGTGAACAAAGTAATTTTTGACCACGCCCCTTTACTCCCGAATTGCAGTTTTGTAAGCGATTCACTCCAAGGTATTACGGTAGCCAGCTTGTTCAAGAAGGCAGTAGCAAGTTTAGAAAATTAATTTTAAAACCTACATGAATTATTGACAGCTTTCCATTTCTTTGATAGAACATTGGCGTTGGCATTGTAGGAGGTGTGCCTTCGGGATTACCCGGAATGTGGACCATATTGAAAGGCTTGAACTCAGTTCCGCTACAAAGAGGTTTAGAAGAGCAAATATTTGAAATCAAAGGGGCCCCCACAGAAGTCCCAAGGCCTCACCCAGGAGCTGTAGAATGAATATTATCTTGAACAATTGAGTAGAGGTCTTTTCTTGACAGCACATTGATCTGAAATTTTGAAATTACGGGTTTTTTGGGTGCCCAAGGCAATTAAGGGTTCAATTAATTTAACCTGAGGTTCTGTGAGGAATTCTTCCAGTTTTTCGGCTTTTGCCCAATATTTTACCTTCCCATTGTAGGCCATTGATAGTTCACACATGTGGCATGGGAGATCCAGTCGCTCACCTGGCCAGAAGTACAATGGCACCACCTAAAAAAAATCAATAAAACAGGGCAATTATCGATTGGTATTGATTCTACCAACCTGTAAAACGTGTTCCGAACACTCTTTGGAAAATGTACTTTTTGACCATTCCAATTCCCAGTACCTCCTGACTTCTCTACCTATTTCCAACTTCTTCCAAATATCGGGTGGAGGTGGAACTGTGTGAATAGGCTGCCTTTCTCGCCCTACTATCACAGGCTTGTATGGTCCTTCTGGAGGTTTTTTTGATGTTGGAGTAGCAGAATCAGTTTTCTGGGTGACTTCGGGTGATGGTACAGTTCCCGATACTGCTGTCTCTTCTCTAGGTACTGTAGGTGTCGGGACTCGTTTAGTAGTTTCTTCAGAAGATGAGGGTACTGGTGGAGGCTTGTTGGAGTGCAATGGATCCGGCTTCTGAGAGGGCACCGGGTTCGATGAACTAGGCTTTTGAGGAGGAATGGGTCCAGGAGAGCCAGGATGATGAGGGGGTAGCGGTCTTGGGGAAGCTGGTTTGAAAGAAGGTAATGGTCTTGTAAGTTTATAGGGAGGTACTGGTCTATCAGGTTTATGAGGGGGTCTGCCACGATTCGGAGGTGCTTTCAAAGCAGCGCCTCTATGGAAATGTATAGTAGCCTTCTGACGTTCTGCTGGCGCACTCTCATCGAGCGCTTCATCAGCTATATCTGCCCTGCTTCTTTTACTCTGCAAACGAACATCTCCTTTTATTCCCAGATAAACATTCAACAAAATACAAAAGGGTGGAATACAAGGAAGTATCAGAACCTTGGACGAAACCGAGGATCTAAGGCAAGAGCCCTATGAATAAAGAAGAAATACAAATAAGATGAAAACCAAGCAACCAACTGTGCCAGGTACCGATAGAATGAGAGCCACAGTCACCGCAAGCAACATCAATGAAATGGAAATGAGGAAATAGGAAGGCATCTAGCGGGGAGTTACTTTGTACCGTATCAAACCTGTTTGACAATTGATTGATAAGATATTGAAAGGAGAGGAGGAGCCACGACCCGGACTTTTTGTTCATTTCATTTCTTCCGCCCCTATTGGGGGCCTACAGTAAGGAGCTTATGCATAGACGTAGGCGTCAGTCCTCGTGGGAACTCAATAGGTAGAACTTGCTGAGAACCGGAAGGATCTATTCCATCAGATCTCTGATCCAGTGGTCACCAATCGCCGTTAAGAGTATGGAAATCACTACTAGCAATTCTCTTCATAATTCACTGATGACAGTTCTTTACTTTTCTCCGTGTACCAAAAGGGATGTACTGGTCAAAATTTATTAATTTTCAAACAAAATAGACTAAATAATGACAATAAAAATGTACAACATGCATTTGCAAATACATCTGTTGAAAGGGCTAATTTTAAGATTGATGGAATATTTTAATATTTACAACAACAACAAAGGGTCTACAGGGTATAATTCAAAAGATGGCCCTGAAACGAAGTGAAAATCGATAAGAAATGATCATGGGGAATTATGGTATTTAATACTTCTCACTGTTTTCAATATGAACAAGAACTTACTTCCCATCACAGAAATTGAAATTATGTAAAAAAAATCACAAAATTGGAAAAAATCCGCTGGTAAAAGGATTGAAGACAACCACTTTTCCAAACACATGAATAGACATCAATATTATGATCTCACTGGCCATGTCCGTTTCCGCTGTCCAGTTCCGAAAGAGATTTTTTTCATGTAGTAGATGGGGATTCATTCCTATCCATGGTCAACTGTTACAAGTCAAGGTGCTCATGAATGGGTATTGATTTTGCGCGTCATCAATCGATATTGATTTTGAGAGGCTCTAGCCTTTAAGCCAGCTTGTTAGGGTACCATTTTCCACCATTTTTTGCCTAGTTACGACAAAAGCAGAGCTCAAGGTGAGAATTCCCACTTGTTTGCTATGAGGTGTGAAGCTAATAGGTGGGGATCACCTATGCTGTTCAAAACGGTGGATCCAGAACTCTGTAGGTACTTTGTCAAGATGTCGAGATTAGCACAGTCTGAAGGTTGACTTCAAATCAAAGTCGTGCCTCACAACCGGACCTAACGGCACAAATCCATGCAATTCCAGAATCCCATCATCTCGGCGTTGATTAATGCCTTCCGGGGTTCAGCAATCAAAATCTACAACATCAATATTCCTCAATCAGATGGCATCTTTTTGATGGGGGAGGTTTGATTTGTACATAAAGAAATATTACAATGCCAAGGGTAACCATAACAACCATCACAACCGAAACAGAAATTGAGCAGACCAAAAATGAGACCGACCACTCGCGATTCACCATTTCAGTCCTGCAAGCGCTATTTGTAAGTGTAGAGTTCGATTTCCAAAAGGGGGTACCTCACCAAGAAAGCTGTCGGACGTCAGGGGCACGAGTGGGCTTTGTTGACGGCGGAATACGCATGTCTACCAGAAGGGCTCGATGCTTGGTATTATACGATGGGGTAGACGCCGTTGGAGTGAAGGGCTGCTTCGAAAAATTTGCTTCTCGAATATCTAAAAATTCTCCGTATAGAGCTACACCTCATGAACCAAGCGGGTAGGGCAGTCTGAGTTTGATTGGGTCAGCGAAGAGGTAATTTAGAAAGGATGCTCATTATGGTAGGGACCGGACCAACCCTAAACTCAGGGAGTAATTCTGTTATCTGCACCTCAGTCAGAGGTTGACTCCCTAACTTGGAAGTTTTGCTTTTATAGAGAAATTCTCATTCGATGACTCTGGGACCTATAAGACCCCATACCCATAACTATTCCCTCGAAGAACGCTCTGAACAGTAGCAAAATAGTCTCTAACCTCCGAGTAAACTTCAAAACTAAAGGAAGAATGCCGCGATTTATCGACAGTCGCATGGACGCTATGATCTCTAACGTTTCCCAGAACGAATAAAAGTCCCGTACAACCCCGGAAAGTCAATGAGTACAGGGAAGTTAAGTCATTTGTCAAGTTTTACCGATCAGTAGACGGAACGCACCATCAGAATCGAAGAGAATGGATTCTGTCAATGACTCATTGCCAAGCATCAAGGCACCACTGACCAGACAGCAGGCACCTTTCTGAGGTAGGAGTAACTATAAAGATACAGTAGATTTTCAGCTTACATCATAGGTAATGGACGTACTCACCCGCATAATTTCAGATGTGTTGCTCTTTGGTCGAATTGCTACTTGACGACCTATTTGGACTTCAATCGTATGCTCTCGGAAGCTCACCTGAACGACAGGTGTGTGCAGTATCGTTTGCGATTTATTAAATTAGAGTTAAAAACTTCCACCTTCGAAGGTTACCCCGTGGTATCCTTGGTAGCCTAGGTAAATCTGAAGTGGAAATTCTCACCCTCTTTTCATTTCATAATAATTACTTCGGTAAAATGAGCTCGTTAATTTATGGGTACAGAGCTCAGCACAAGCTAAAAATCTAGACAACTAATAGAAATTTTCAGTAGGGATAGTTACGTGACACATTTTGGGTGTTATCAAATAAATAAATAAATCAATAAATAAAAAGTAAGTCAACTTGATTAGAAGTTCGTTTTTGGATATTGAGAAGGTGATAAGCTCACGTTTACTTGAAGAGCTTTGAAGTCGGTCTCTCGACAGCCACCGATTACAGGTGGAGGTGAAGGCACGGTGACGTAGTCAGGCGAATCGACATCAACTTTACGTAAATCCTGAAACTAAGTACTGAATGTCGTTCTGAATCCTCCTTTACTCATGTGGAGTTTTTGTGGACTCATTCAACTTGACAACGGTCTGTATTACTGCAGACTTGATTAACTACTGTGTGGGAGGCTCTGAAATGCCCTCATCTTGAATTGCAGTGCTGGCTGCAGCAAAACATCGGGTTCATTTGCTTTCAATTCCACTGTTTAGTGGTCGTAAAATCAAATACGAGACTGCTGCTGTCGCCTTGGTATAGGTTGGTAGGGAGGTACATAGGTAAGTAGCAATCAATAAGATATTGTTTCATAGTAATATTTTTCCACGATAATCTATGGAAATTCGGACCGGTTTCCAGGTACATAGATGCCAAACAAGAAGTTAGAGAGAAGGGTAAAGTGGAAACGTCAGAGTACGCCATGCGTTTTGTTTTTGCTCAGAAACGTGAACTATCTTAAGAATGATTTATGGTGATTGGACAGTGTCAAAGCCAGCATTTCTTCGTTTAGGAAAGTACTATGCAATCAATCTAACCGGTTTTGTTTTGTTATTAGACGGAGCTCAATTCAGTCAGGAGCATTAAACCTCCTTCATTTGCTATTAGAGGCCCCTAAAAAGCAAATTCAATCAAATCCGTCAAAAGTTTCAAGCAAAAAACTTCCATCAAAAACCGGTGGCCATCTGATGACACTGATTGGTTGACAGTAAAGTAGGAGCTATTGCGATCTAAAGAAAGCTAACCTCTCCATCGAACAAGAATGTGAGACGATTCAAGTCGTCGATATCACTCGCGAATATCAGCGAGAATCTGTAACAGTCTAATACAAACCAAAATTACAACTGTTTACTGCCAAATAACCCTTTTAACATATTTTTTGGCTAGAGAAAGGGTTCAATTTCTGCCTTTCTAGACTGAAATTTACTCATTGACCGCGAAGTACTGTAAAAAATGTCTAGAAAACTCTAAAACTATTACCCTACCTCTCGCAAGTCAAATAGAGATTGAAGTCGAGTACTGCTCGTTGGCCCGCTACCATTGGGAGCTCGTACCACTTGTTAATTCGTAGTAGCGCCTGAACACAGCTCTTTCTTAATTAGACATTTAATGAGGTGTTGTTCAAGAGTTTCGTCGCTTACCCCTTCAGCAGCTTGAATTAAAGCGAATAGTAGCAATTTCACCAGATCAGGAAGCATTCCTGGCACGGTCAGGTCACGTATGAGAGATGTGGAACATTTGTAAAGTAGGCGTTTCTGAAAAAAGACACATCGACAGCACTCACCACTCTCTTTCACTTCGATGTGATAAACGACATTCCGTGAAAAGGCTCTGGACGTTAGAACAGGCTTTTGCTCTCGGTCCGAGATATGAGACTCCCTCTTAAACCAGTTATTGGACCTGAGGGTAGTAACAGAGGACTTGCAGGAGCTGGGAAAAAATGGGCATGTCTCAGAAAAGTCGTTAACAATAAGATTGTGACATGTAGATCCAAGTTCCCATAGAAACTTAAGACTTCTATAAATTCGCTACTGACAGTCGCCTGCGGCGACAGCGGATTCTATTCGCTACGACGTTGGAGACTGGCCTCTTAAGACGAGGATTAAATCGGAAAGTTAGGCCGTTAAGTTAAGTCGTACCTAAAAACCTCCAACGACAGAAGAGTTCAACAACGTAAACGGCAATGCCGAGGTTAAAACAAAAGAGGAATTGTAGACTATGAGTTCTAGAATTACTTGTTAATCTCATACTATACATAGTAACAAATACATTTGTCCAGGGGGCTTTACTGGAACCCCACAAGGAAGTATTTGAGGAAAACCGTGTATGTGAACAAATGCAATCGCTTAGATTTATTTATGAGTGAGTTCCATCAAGTTATTGAAGTGTTTTGACTTGCGAATCATTCAATTATGCACACATGTGGAATCATCCGTACAAAAAATAACTCACACAAAAAACTAACACTACAAAAAATGCAGAAAACAAAAATTGGAGCTAAAAAGTAAAGGATGCTATTGGCCAGGGAGAATAGCATGAATTGCCGTTGGCACATCGAAATGAAAGCGGAAACAACGTCCATTTATGGCGAATGCCGCCGTATGGGCATTCATTCAGCTTTGCACCCTCGCCCGCCATCTCATTCTACTTGGGTAAAGTGCGAAAGAGTCCAGGAAGACTGAAGAGATCCCAGGTGGTGCTCCGTCGCTCCCCAGTGACCATTAACGCCAACGTCTTACACGAGGTGTACGCTAAGTACGCTGACTGAACGAAGACCAATTACAATGGTCGTAAACACACCACCAGAAATCCCGTAAAAAGGTCTTTTTCAAGGGATTTCACCACGTTACAGGAATATAGATAGCTAAATAACAAACGAGAAGGTAATTTGAAGTAATAAAGGCTCTTAGATAGAAATTCTGGAAAAAAGAGGAGGTTTGAATGTGATTTTTTCCAATTTGAAGTTTTGGAATTTTTTTATGAGGAACCTTAGTACGTTTGTGTTAGGAACTTATTTATTTATTAGATACACTCGTAAGTGCGCTATCACAGAAAATGCGACCTCTAGGGTAGGATTCATCGTAGTTCATATTGGAATAATTTACTTGAAAAGTAGATTTTCGGAGAGACAAAATCTCAGGTGAAACAGAACTTTCCAAGCAAAATAATAAATAAAACATCATATAGAGAAGAAATATGAAAGTTTCTAGCATGGATCTTCTACGCAAATGTTCTAGGGCTCCATTATGATCACCGGCAAAATCTGAGCTGCTCAGACCGCCGATAGTGGTTGTGATTTAATGTATCTGATTTTTATTAATTTCATACCCACCAACGGTCAGATTGAAATTTCAGAAGAAAGCAATCAATGAATTCTTAACGCTCGTATCTATGGAACTATGTTTATTCGTAGCATTGTGAGTTATACTTATCTCCAACAATGTGCTGAACGTATTGTGAGCAGTTATATGTTCCACTTGGTATATCCAAATTCGGGATATCAAAAAACTTGTAATAAAAGTTAAAAGCATCGGATGATTTAACATTGTGTTGTCTGAGAAGGATAGGTACCGATATTTCTGCCGTAGCCATGTAAACCAGCTTGATTTCAAATTAAAAATAGCCTTCCGGTATGATTCTCTCTAGGGAAGACCATCAACGGAGCTTTTTAAAAGTTAGGAAGGTTCCGGATTAGTAAATATGGCATGAATCAGATGAGAAGCTTGGCTCAAATGGTAGACGAAAATGGCCGTTTTTTTTCGGGTGGACGCTGCCATATAGCAGTTGAACGGCATTGGCCATGTTAATATTTGATGTGCTTATATAGTTGACTAATCGTGAATTGATTACGTTCTGAAGCGAATACGCCAAAACAAAGCGTCACCAGGAAGGCAGGGCAGGGTACAAGGCTGCTTATGGGGGCTAAAGTGGTAGAGTAAACGAAGGCGGTGCTCTGGAGGAGGATTTCGTAGAAAGCTCGAACAACAATGTCTCCCTGGACATCATGCAAAGGAATAACAAAGTAAGAACTTCATCTGAGGCTACCTATTAAGGAGGCGTTGACTTGGCACGTTTTGTAGGGACCCCGTGTTCCAGTAATGCCTTCCTCCCTCAAACTCACATCCTGATTCCAAGGCATTTTTGAATGGCGCTGGATGCATGGCGCGTCCCAAACGGGATTTATAGACAGCGGTGATGTTATTAAGGCAATAATTCAATTCGTAAAAATAATAATATATCGAAGTGAAACCTCAGTATAGCCATGATAAACTCGGATATCCAAGGAACAATTCACAAACAATATTCCGAATGCAAAATAGTAAAACATTACCAGCTAAAAGACAAACAATTCCTAGAGCCTCGTAGATTAGCCAGCGGTTCAAGCATTACTTGTTCAGCTGATTGTGGAAGCAGGAAAGTATTGTAGCACCGAAACAAAAACAAAAATAGATTTCAATAAATTTCCGACCAATTGGTCAACATTGAACACTTGCCCCTCCTTCATTACCTCTCATTCAGAACTTACATCGATTGGATGAGTTTTTCACATAGATTTGAAAAGCGGATATGGTATAATGTAAGTTGCCCACCATCACACACCAGCAAGGTCCACAAGATCAGTTCTCGGTTCGAAATTCGACGAGGAAAACAAAACGTTCCAATTCTCTGGGGTCGATTAATTATTCTCAGACTCGTCTGGGAGGATAAAAACACTGTCTGATACATCAGCTGGCCTCCACAAGTCATTGTATCGAGCAAATACGCATTCAATACGCCATATGATTTTGAACGGAAGCCGAATGCGTGGGCGCATCCCCCAGACGGGATTGATTGTTGCTACAAAGTGCTAACCTTCTGTCCTCAAGTGTTTCGAACAATACAAATACGAATAAGAAATACACAAAACTCTAAAAAGCCTCAAAAAGTAAGAAATTAAGCGGTACAGCTTATTATCCAAAATATCGTATAATTTCAAAGTGATTTCCGATATTACCGCTAGTTCACTTGTACCAGTAAAGAATAGAGTTCTCTTGCTCTCATGGGATGAAATTTGTAACATCCTATTAGAAGGAAAAATGCTGAAAATAGTCTCAAGAAATCAACAGATGTGCAGGGCAGCATTGTAAACAGCTGATGTAAACAAGTAACATGGGAAGAAAAACATTTCTGATGAACAGATGTGTGGACGACGATGGTTTATGAACTGCAACGAATAAATGACAAAGAAAATGGAGGAATGTCGGAACTATTAAAGTTTAATGGTGATAGACATGAATCATTCATCATTGTCCTCATCGATTCAGTGGCAAAAGCTGTCTTTCAAACTTCAGAAGACCCCTCTGATTTTTGAAGATCTATAGGGAGATCAATCCCTACAAAGGATAATCAAACCGCTGGAAGGTCCAATTAGCCAGATTGAACTTGATACCAGAGAGCGTGCAAGCAACAAAAAGCCTTTCTAGCCACTGCTTCGAGAAGACGAGGTATTGAATTTTGAAATAAGGTTCTAAAATAAATAGGAATAGTAATCATTAAATAATAGTTTTAAAACAAAGAATATAGGGAATTTTCAGAGTCAATACAATCAATAGCTCTGGTCAACGATGTGTTAACAAATGTTGTAGAACCGTGTGGGCTTGTTATGACAGCATCGATCAGGTGCTCTGATAAATGTTGATCTTCAGCTGACGGGGAACCTCGGATTGCTGTTCAGTGCTTTTGGGTGTTTCCAGATACTCGTTGTTTACAGTAAAATCGACTGCAAACCCAGAACAAAGATTGAGGGTAGACTGTTAATGTTATCATTATGGTTTATCACTTTTTATCACCTCTCACCAGCTCGGATTAGGTCAGCGGAACGGAGCAACTCATCACTCCCTGCTACTGAGGAGGAATTTATAAGTGGAAACGTATTTCTGCTCCTTTGTTTACTTGTTTATCTATCTGCTGTCAGTACAGTAAAAATATAAGTTGGAGCCAAAATAGCGAAATGGTATTTACTATCGCTTAGTGGCCTAGGACAATTTTTTCAAAGTCTGCCCNCCCCCCCCCCCCCCCCCCCCTTCCTATCCCCAATGATGACTAGTGACTTGCCTCAAAGGTGAAGTTACCTGATGACGTATCAACTTTCCCAGCAAACCATTCAATACTACCATATTTTGGACTGCAGCAAAAGACGAGGCGCATCCCAGAAACGTTCCAGATTGGTTCACACTCAATCTCCTTCTCCTTGCGAACCAATTTCTACGCAACTCTTGGTCTCAAAGTTCTCTTGGGATCGTCATCAACGGTTTCACTCAGAGAGAAAACCTGCTAATGACTTCGATCGCGGCGATAGCTCTAGCCAGAGCCTCTAGAATGGAGGCCTACAAAGAATCTGAGGCGTAAAATTGCTTTGATAGCAATGTTGAATAGGAATAAATCAATGTTCATTTAAGCGTTTACTCTTTAATAAATGAATGGTTGCAGTCTGGCCCTTTACCGAATAATTCTCAAATTTTGCACTCTTTTGTGGAAGATGATACGCAAGGTGCAAAATGTTTTGCTCCAGCTGGAAGTAAACCACATACTACCACTGGAAAGGTATAAAAGATCAAGCCTGTTTGGGGGATTTCTGGAAATTTTATATATGTAGACAGCACTCCAGATGTCGTAGATTTAGAACGTGAACTGAACTCCCTAGAAGATTGAAAGTCTCCTATATGGGAGGAAAAGTGGCAATTGAAAGGCAGTCGCGACAAGTACCAACAGGAAATAGTAAGTGTGGAGACCGGAAATCGAGCTGAAGCGACAAGCAGGCGTTTACCAGCGAACAACGGAATGTGGTCGTTGTTACAAAATAACAACGATCACATGTTCAGTAAACATGTGGTGATTTTTATTGATACTTAGTGATCGACATCCACACCCTGTTTATCCTCAATAAACACCTCAGATCTCGCGTTTAGGATTCTCCCTCTGCTATAATGCCTCCAGCTCAGAGAATCCCCAAAAACCAATTCCATACTCTGTCACGGACAATTTGACCACGTAAACTCAGATAAGTAAAAAAACATTTTTTCATTTTGTTTAGCTCAATTTTTCATCTTTTTGGACTTATTGATCCCTTAACGACTGAAATATTCGAGTTCTTCCCAGTTCCACGGGTATCTTTTACTATTTAATAATTCCATTATGACGATCTTCTGTGAGCACTCTCTCTTAATTTTTACGATTTTTCGAGCTTGGAAAATTTCAATTTTCATGGATTACTTTGAAAAGAAGCAAAAAAGAGTACTTGTTCAAAAAATCTTAGCCAAAAAAGTCGATCTGACTTAGCGCTAGGTCCTCAAACCATTAAAAATGCTCAGTACTGAGTAATGAAGAATGAAAGAATGCAGATAGTAATGAAAGAACATTATAGGTAAACATCAACTTGATAGCGTTCAAGGAAAGATTTTGATGTGAAAATGGAGGAAAATGAAAACAGACACGAAAGAAATGGTCACGTAAATTGATAGCATGATGGCAGGTTCGTGAGCCGTTCGCATGACTACTTTTTACAGGAACTGCTATGAACATTCTTTTCCCTTCCCATAACCAGTCAGTTTGATTGTTAATGTATTAATGAGCTTCCAAAAATGGCTTCTATAGACATTCGCATGATTTTGGTGATGGATCCCATCATCCTAAGCTTATTCACCCGTGACAAATATTTTCGAAGAAAATTTTAGGAAATTTCAAGGCTGTTAAGACAGACGCGATTAAAAGTGCAGGTTGGTCATACAGCGTAAATACGACGGAATTACTATGCTCTTTAGGCTCTTTCCAGATCCTTCCGACCGACGACTTTCGACTATCGACTTTGAAGCCCCATAGGCTCCGCCGGTCAAATACACAAACAATACGTATAATTTATTCTGATATTTGAAGAAAAATAAATTGAGCCATGTTCGATGCTTCTACTCCTCTCCATCAAGGGGTATCCCGAAGTCCCCTGAAAAGAAAATTGACATTAGCCGAAGTAGTGGAGAACCATTGTCGGTGATAAGCTTACATGATAATGTGTGGCATAATGATACCGCAAGTGGAAACGGCAATAAATATGGAGAACAGATAGAGACACATCCGATCCACTGCCATCGCTGCAAACCGCCATTCGGAAGTAATCTACAAGTAAAAATTAGGATTGTCGCAGAAACTGCACAAGAGAAGGACTGGTAAAACACAATTCACAGTGGATGGTCGAGGTGAATTCAGAATTTTCNAGTAGTGGAGAACCATTGTCGGTGATAAGCTTACATGATAATGTGTGGCATAATGATACCGCAAGTGGAAACGGCAATGAATATGGAAAACAGATAAAGACACATCCGATCCACTGCCATCGCAGCAAATCGCCATTCGGAAGTAATCTACAAGTAAAAATTAGGATTGTAGCAGAAATTGCACAAGAGAAGGACTGGTAAAACACAATTCACAGTGGATGGTCGAGGTGAATTCAGAATTTTCGAGCAGCTCCAACTTGATGAAAAGATAGTTCGGACTAGGGGTAAGTGCTAGTTGTAGAACCTCGCCCCACAATTTATTCCTATGGTGTATAGGAAGAGTCCCGAATGACATGTGGCGGTTGTTAGTTAGTTGTCTCGGAGCTTTCCATGTCATAGATGGTTGCACCAGACAGTCGTCTCGCTATGTACCCTGCAATGAAACATCTCAACGACTTACTTTCTCATGAGCGTAGATATCCTTAAGTGTTGACGCCATTTTTTCCAAATTTGAGCTGACTACTTCCAACTCATCGCAAAATTGATCAAAATAAGTTAAATAAGACGGTCGCTTTTCTGAAAATATTAAACTTATCTCAGAATTATCACATGATATGGTTTCTTTGGGTTCTGATTCATCGCAATCAGTAGGACATGATAAAACACTGCCTTTAAGACTACTTGATTCAAACTTGCCAGATTTTTTGGATGAAGTTCGCTGTATTACAGTGTTAACAGTGGATGGTCGAGGTAGACTAAGAATTGGCAAAGTGCTTAGTCGATGAACGGGTAGAATAGTTTTGTCAATTACCTGAAATAAAAGTTTTCGTTCGGATTCACTTTTCGGAAACTGTACCGCTTACCTTTGGTTTCGGGGCTCTTGGGTGATCCGGTGTCCGCATCATAAGAATGTATGGTAGCCATTCGACAAAGACACGGCGCATCTGAATCGGGCAGGGAGCCAGTTAAGAGACTCTCACTTATTCCGAGACTAACGGCAGCATAAGGAGCTTTTCACTTGGGTATAGCTAATAGTAGAGTGCTTATAAGCTGAACCGGCTCAGGTCGAGCCCAGAACATGCTTCTCCCCTCCAAAATCCAAGAAAGCTTTTTGTCATCTGTAAGGAGCCGAGGATGGTCTAGGGATAATAGGGGAGAATAGGAATTTTANCTCCTCCCCTGTCTTCAGGATGAAGCAACCTGGCTGAAAACTTACCAGTGGACTCATTTCGTGTGTTTCAGCTTTTCTACGATGAAGGCAGATTGTGAGTACGGTGAACACGCAGGAGCATGCTACCACCATCAGACAACATGAGAAGAATGCGGCTAAAAAGCAACGAATACTAGTCGGCCTTGACAGTACTGGTCTGCTCTGGCCTCTCTGGCTTGTGGCAGAACTCACCAAGTATTGGAACGGATTTCGATTGCGGTGGACTCATATTGGATACCATTTGTAGGAAGAAAATCACCGACAACAGCACGGTTGTTTCTGAAAACATGGAAGGTTACTCATCTGTAGGAAGCCGGACAGTCAGAACGTACATGGTACCACAACATTGGTTCCTTCAGATGGGGTCTAGAGTTAGCTAGGCCTGCTGCCCTCGGAGATGTATGCTTTGACCTATTCAGACCGATTTTGGAAGCTCCGAATATCCGCCAAAGAGTAAATAAAACAATATGCCCAGCTCCCAGTTTTTGTTTTTTTTTTGGGGTACGCCGCGTAGCCCACTTTGTTTCGGAATTTTTATGGCATTCGAATCGTTTGGTATCCATCAAGAAAGCAACCCAGGTGGATGGTTAGTTCGTCTCGAACGGGGTCAACATAAATCAGCTAAAATTTGAGAGCTCTGGACAGCTTGGGTTGGCAGAACGGGATCGGTTCGCGGATCTTGCATCTAAAAGATCTTGCATCGAGCACTTACCCAAGGTAATCTTTTCGCATGCATCTGGTGGCAGTGTGAATCCCAGCACTGTCATCATCGATATCACCAACGAAGGAATTATCAGATTGATACCATAAGCCAGCGTTCGCCTTCGGATGTGGATATAGTAATAAAGCTCGTGGTAGGACTCCTCACCGAACACGGTAACCACTCGTGTTCCAGGAGTACCTGAAGAAGATCATCGAGATCTCATACAAAACTCTCTTCAGAATACGACGAACTTATCAAATCCCATTCGCCATTTTGTAGATATACTTGTAAATCGATCGATTCATTGAGTTTGTAGCTGTCTGGATTGTCACCATATGGATAAGTGGTGGCCATCACCGAATAGCCCTTTACTCCTTAACCAATTCAATCGATTTCTATCTTTTTTATAGTTTTCAGCTGTGAAACTTTGACTATCTCTTTTGAAAAGGATTTTTTTAAGCAATTTGGCATTTTAGTAGGTTTTGCTGTGAACTTACCTGTAATTTGTGTGAGCATAAAATCCAGGTTAATATATCGACCACTATAAGTCCAACTCCCCAACTTCAAAAAACACATCTGCGTATCGAATGGATAATAAGTGACATCAACCTGGAAAAAGGGGTTTTCTCATAAGTAGCTGTGGGATTTAGAATGCAGAACTATACTACAAGCCAGTAATGACTTATTTTTTTCATTATTTCTCAAGTTGTTTATATGTACAACTTCTTTTCAACAACAACTATTCAACAAATAAAACAGCACTGACATTATTGGAAAATTCCTATTTTTACTGCCCTTGACCCCATGGATTTCTTTTTTTCCGATAGATACTGTATGAATTTAAGAAGTAACACATGAAATAACTCACTTTACATATGAATCTAAAAATGCCAGGAGGATTTTGTTGAATTTCGCCATCGTAGTTGACGATAAAACGAGATGAATATGTGGAATCGAATGCCTCTGATACACTGAAAGTGGCTTGTGGGACATCAAAAATGAACAACAAATTGAAAACAAATTTCAAAAAACGAAACAAAAATGCCATTCAAATATCCATCCTATTTTTTTCGTTGTGGAGCTGATACTGCTTTAAAATTAGATAGGACAGTGACAGTCGGCCTGTTACTGCACTTATATATCAACTAGACTAAACCCCTGAAGATCACTGGGCTTATCATCCATCAAAAACTGTCGACTATTAGCTGGGCCTTGTAAGATGTTTTATTGGCCAAACGATTTTTCTAGTGCCATGACTTCTTCAAATGGCAGTCGACTGAGTAGTTCCCATATGGCATGTCCCGAGAAGAAATGCTCAAAAAATGCAGATTGCTGTACCCTACTACCACAGTACCTGTTAAATAACAGTACATCTGGTCGCCATAACTTGAATGGTGCATCCTGTTCACCGGCAAATCGTACGTCTCTGATACCACCAAACATTCTCGGATCCCATCGCAGTTTATAATCGTTCCAGTGCTTCAATAGACGAACTTAATTATGTACGAGTATCTAATGGCACAGTGATGGACAGTAACTGTCAATTTGCGCCATGCACTTCAGACTTGAAACTACATCAATAAGCAAATAAAGCGGAACTGTGACGTTGAACTTAAAAATAATAAAAAGTCAAGTACTTACAAAGTCGATATATGCAAGAATTGACATCACTTGGTTCTTTTCGTCCTGAAAATAGGCTCTGTAGACTTTACATGACATCCTTGAAGCACCCTTGAATCTCAATTCCAAGAATGTTTCCAATTCAAAAATAGTGGGCTGCGAACTAACCACGTCAAGGATCTGGTTGAGAAGAAATCGCACTTTCACGTCAAGTGCGTGTGAGCTGTTCTCTACCGGTCGTTCAAAGTGATCATAGTTCTGTAACAAAGTCATATAGGACTTGCTTAGCAATTAAACAAAAATAACAAAAAGACTCGGTGTTTTTTGAAAAAAGCCAAAGAGTTCATGAACACTCAGGATTATATTCGAAAACATAAAAGGATCTAGATAGTATTCTTAAGTCATTCTCGACTAAATCATGAACTAATTGATATAACTTCAAAAATATGAGTGTAGGAGACCAGAGAAGTCGAGAGATTACCTCTTTAAGATACTGCAAGAGTCGATACTCGTCGAAACTCGGTAACACGAAAGGCAGTAGGGCTGTAAAAACGAGTACTCCATTTAGCGCTATCCTCCTCATTGAGCAGTGAAGAAGTGTGTAGGCAGATTTAGATGAGGAACAGATGCTAGAAGAATCAATAGCGTGGCCGTTTTTGGATTAGTGGCTAAGTCCTTCTGGGAGTCGTTTGAATGATGGCCGACTGGGAACCTTCCCATTTCGATTGCCATCTCCTTTGTTACATATTCTAGAAAAAATAGGAGGAAAAAGCCAGAAAAAGCTCAACACCTAACGGCAAAAGGATTTTCAGCTTTACCAGTAAGAATAACTGCTTATTACCTGGACCTAGACTAGGTAACATTTTGATAGCTACATTTTGACCAACTGCTCAGAAGGCTCGTTGGAGAGGCAAACTGCGGTGCCTTTAAGCATTATACCATATTGATATGTGAGGCTCAGAGCTTACGATCATATTCATGTAAGGCAAGCTAACAGGTGTGTCACAAAGTTCGGTCTTCATCCAAGCCAGGACTTCATTGTGGAGTAACCATCTAGGATGACGAAGTGACGATGAAACAAGGAATTTCGGATCATGGATTTGCTAATGCATTAGGTGCATATCGATCCATGAATCCAAAGCAGCTGAAATGTCAACTGCGTATACTTCAGCTCATTCGTAGGAGTTCCATAGGTTGATGTGGTTGGGTGAACCCCTCAAAAAGGCCAACATCGATCATCTTCGTTTTTTACATCTCTCCAGCGAAAAGCCGTAGAATTCCCAAATGAAATGTTTATTCATAGAATACTCGAGAAAAATACAGTAATCTCAGTGAATCACAGGGAAAACAACATCAGGTGTCACTTATAGCAGCACCCGCTTCATAGTATACTTATCGGTTCCTTAAAACAAAATCGATTTCAAGCACTGTATAGCATCTTTTAATGACGATATCATGAGGGTCGGTTATACAACAGTGGGCGTGGTTTTGACGCGTAGGCGGGATTTTACAATAAGATCGCAGCAAAGTGTCACTTTCACATTCAACAATGACAATAAATGAAGTCGTGAGCACAATTCCCATTTTGGGATGGTCTGTAGATGACGTGATTGCGAAGAAATCATCCAGCGAATGGAACCAGCGTGGCCCCGGAAGCGGTTCTGGTCATATCTGAAAAGTAGTGGAGCTAGGAATGGGGCTGGATCTGTGTTTTCACAGAGAAACGACTCACCGGCTTCTGGTGTCTCATCATTTGTCAGAAGGAATCCTTCATTCTGAAAACCAAAGACGACATGCCGATCGGATGTCGATCGACGTCTTAAAAGACTTCGAACAGGCTGCGGCCTGCAATTAATCGAAACTTCATGTCCAGTAGTGGCACAGCTCAGATGGAATGAGGTTTTGTTTACTTAACGACTAGCAGCATCACATGTGCTGTTTAGTAGGCTCGGTAAATTCGCCACACTACCTTAAGACACACCCAGAATGGGCACTTCGAGTGAATCGTCTCTTAGTGAAACTCACCCAATAGTTTGCTCGATAGCATCATTAGTAACGTTCTGCTTGCTGGGTGTTCCTTCTGGCTCTCCTTTGAGGGGCTCCCATAAGGCAGCACCAAATGCTAGACCTGCCAAGGCTGCTGTCTGAAATTCGGTTCATGATAGACATATTTCCCTCCTTTTCTTCAGGATTTAGCCTGCCCACAATTACCAGCGTTCCTCAGATATCAACTAGAAATATTGAAGCTATTTAGGCCAGATTGGTGGAAAGCTCAATGGAAAATGATACATGGTGAACTCGGTAACAAAGGAGAAGATCAGCACGTATGTGTGCAGCATTCCGTGAAAACGTAGAAGTGCAATGCTTGCACTTATAGGTTTTCTTGGAATGTAAAAGTGACGGATTGCCTTCTGAACTTAAAGTGCACGGCGGTGTTCACGCTGCATTTATACTAGGCAAATCTACAGGCGACCACTTACATGGGTCAATAACGGCAATTTCTTCAAAACTGTCAAGCTTTCCCGCTTTCAGAAGGCAGTGCGGAAGAGCTAGCTAAGGTTGAAGCGCAGGGGGATCTTGATAGTGTGGGGGATAGAGCATGGTGCCCAGAAAGCACAAGTATGGGTTCGAGCCCCGCCCGACATTGAAGTTTTGTCAATAAATCGCCAACCTAGTGAAAGTATTGTTTTAGAGTTTCAACATCTAGTAGGATTCCGTAAACGGAACATAACTTATCACAAGATATCTTAACTTATTACAATGTAACCCTTTCTCTGCTGGGTTCAGCGGCAGGCAGTTGATGTTTGTATTATATAATAGTACATATGATTCGCTATACTGGTGTATTCGGAGAAAACTTTTCAGATTGAAGAGCACTTACTCCTTCGGCGAACGGACGGAGTGTCGTCGATACGGTGGGTGCGAATATTTGGGTGATGGAACGTGGGAGAATCGCAGACCCACTGCCGCGGCGAACCAGCACTCTGCGATCGCCTTAAAAAACCATTTAGAAAAAAATAGTGCGAAAATTAGTTTCCTCCAGGTTTTTTTAACTGTCGTCATTCTTGCTGTTCATTTTTAGTTCTAAAACTCCATTTCTTCAATTCATCGCCGAAATGAGTTTGGTCTGACTGCTCCTTTAGATAAGGGGTCAGGAATAACGTCTTCAACGCTGGCAAATCCTTTTCTAGAATGGCCAAAGCACTCCGCACTCCATAATCTTTCCAGCTTTTCGTGGGGCCTTCAGGGGTATGGGAAGGTATCGCTATTACTGCAGTTGCCGTCTCATACCAGTATGGTAGTACCTCACTTAACTTTGGGTCATTTCAAAAGTATCTTTCATTGACTGTGACGATAGAAAAGCATGACTTACCTAAAAAAGACCTATTGACGAGATACTGTGAGGTATCGTTTTCGAACGTGACTTTCTTCAAAGTGACTGAACGTGGCAAATCGCACATACGTGATGGCATTGATGAGTTTGATATCTGAAAATCAATTTTTTAATATCTCAAAAATACTATCATTTCCTCTAAATTTCTAGAAATTTACTTTTTCAAACTAGTAAAAGTGTAGAATTTCGAAACCTTTTTTCGCTTTCTCAACAAAATTTCTCAGAAGTGTGAACAAAAACGAAGCCCAAGGAGTCTAGCTTGAAGTATGGATGGGATCTATGAGATGAGTCCTTTTTGCCCTCATGTCGTTGAACAAATTCCCTGATAACTCCAAAAACACCAACTGTTCCAGATGGGAATTCCTTTGCAGCTCTGATCCTCCGGAGTATGTCTGATTATGAAACAATAAAGCTAAAGGTAGAACAAACTTTGTGGGGATCACTGTTTGACTGGCCCAAAGGTGATGTTACTTCGAGGATGGCTTCGTTAGTATGTCGTGATGACGTAGACGACGCTGAAAAGCCCAAAGTTTCATAAAAGTAATATTAGGAGTCTTTCTGAATAAAAGCTTAAAGGCGATGTACCAACCAAGGCTATCATTCCGTTGTGGACTGCGGTTACTCTGATTACTCGATCGTCGACTGTCACTCGTTGAGCTCTCCTGAGGTGAGACCCTTCTTTTGACAACGATAGGCCTCTGACCCCGCCACCTTCTCTCGAATTCAGCTTTTGCTGGATTCTCAACAATTCGCGGCTCTTCCCATTCGGCTGAACCGTTCATAGTCCTAGGTCCTGCCTCAGCCGTCGTTGTTCTCTTCGACGAGGAGGCCATTTGCATTTCACAAAATTCCCTTTCAAGTATCTCCTGATCCGCAGCTCTTCTCTGTCTCTCGTAGTTGTGACCATTACCAGTCTTTTGTTTCGGTCGTTTTGATGCCTCCAAGTGGCTGCTGTCAGACTTCCGCATTCCCTTTGACTGATTCCGCTCTTTCTGGGCTTTCGCTCCACTCCGCCGTCCATCACGGCTCCGATGGGACGACGATGATGTCGGCTCCATTGCCGTTCGCGATGACGATGCACTACGATTGTGAGCTGGAGCTCGCTGCTTTTGCTTAGGATTATCACGTCGATTACTGCTCCCCGCTTCATCACGGTAAAAGTCATTACGAACCACTTGAGGCCTGAAAATTGAGCAAGAGACATGGCAGCCAATGGATCCGAACAGTCAAGGAAAGAAGGAACCAAAAATTTAACGTACTTAGGTAACAGTCGATAGTCAAGAACTGGACTTTCGACCGACGCTATACTGTGTCGACGATGCTTTTGACGGTAAGATGACGTCGAAGCACTTCGATCATCCCTTTTGGCCGAAACGTTCAATAACGCAAAGTAGAATGCCATCCGCGCTTGTCGGAGCAGGAATCCTAAAGATTTTACTGAACACCAACTGTAGTAGCTCACGAAGCTGTTTGAAATGTGGCTTATGTGTAACGAAAGCGGTATAACTGAGGTTGTTGAAAAGCAGATGTTTTTTAGGTCCGGAAATCAGGTTACGGTAACGGAAGCGAGTCAAATTTAGGGTACTCCAACACTGGAGCGGTAAATAAGCTGAAGACTGAGTGGTATGCCTGCTCATCTACCATCACTGAAGGAAAACGACCCTAGCGAGCCTTATCCTAGGATGCGCCATGCAATAGCGGCACATCCAGAGCTGAAAGAACTTTTGAGTGGGGGTCTGATCATATAGTATACCGTGACTTGCATGAATCAACGGACCTATGGACTTCAGAGTGGACGCCATATAATTAGCTGCGGTTGGGCCCAGGATTTATTCTTCCTAGTATCCCATTTTCGGTCTGAAAGCCCTTTGAAGGTCCCCCTTCAGCTCTATCCCTGCAAGAAAGGAGAAAATTGATGCTTTTACACTTATAAGCATAAGTACAAACATAAAATTTGTCTTAAAAATAATATGAAAGCTTGGGAAGAAGAGACCGATTGAAAGCGATGGGAGCGATGAATCAACAGGACGCTGCAGGACTATGGATGATTACCACGATCCACATGCCAACAAAAGCTGCTTTTGATGGAGATGGGTCCTGTTGGGAAATTCTTGTATTTCAGACCATTGCCAAAAGAAGGAAATAGCAAATAAGTGGAGTCGGGTGAATAGAGGACTTATACTGATTATCTGGGGAAAGTCGAAAAGACGCAACTGGGAAGAAATTCGATATCACCCTAACTTTTAATAGCTAAAATCCACCCCTTGAGCAAAACCTATCCAGCAAAGGATAAAGCAAGAGAGATGCATCGATATAGTATACGTACAAAGAATGGAAAGGAGAGGATATGGGAAAGAAAAAGTGAGCAAATTGAGTAAACGGAAAAAAGAAATGGGATGTGGACAGGGGGCACATGGGAACAGTTGTGATCCCAAATCCGTACTGGAATTGCTCTACATATCTTTCCATGGATCTTTTTTATTGGCGACAATATTTACCCCAAAAAAATGGAGATAAGGAATGAAATATTATGTCTACCCAGTAGGAACCACTTCTTTCTCCCATAACTCTTGTGTCCGTGAATCACTTCGATATCCCATGGGAAAATGAAGTATGTTTATGTTATAAAAGTGCATAACTCACTCAGGCTTGCCTGCTCTCAAAGGCTGAGTTGGGACGACTGGCTTTTTTTCGAATTCCAGATATATGGACTCACATGCCACCAACTATGATGCTGTTCAGTGCCAGATTCATTGCCTTGCCCTTCACTGGGAGGGATCTTCATTCACTGGCAAGTCCTGCAGGAGGATTTCGCTCAAAAAAGGGTAAGTCAATGAATCTGTCTGATTTCCGCCCTTTAGTTGCTGAGATCTTCACAATCTTAAAAAGAACCTATTAATTATACTCAGACGCCCTCATCACAAGATCTTAAGGACGTTTGACGTGCCTCTAGAACTTAATACTGTAGGAATGAAGGGGCATGGCCAGATAGCGTGCCACGTTGAAGCTTCAAGCTCGATCATCAGCTCGAGTTTTCATAAGAATGAAAAAACTCAGTGGTAAGGTACTGGAGATTTCATCCCCCACACAATCCTACGGGAGGGGGGGAGAACGGGTGCCTCAGAGTAGGATTTACGTGAATAACATTATCAACAAAAAAAAATCAATGGAAATGATTATGCAAAAACAAAATTTCAGCGTTCGCTTGCCTCCGCAGTTTCCTCCGTGCTGATCGCAGGTTTTTAATTGCTTATTTTGAAATAGATCTATTTTGTATAAGCGAATTCCTGAAGCCCATAGATACGCTTGCAGGTAGAGGAGCCTCAAGAATGAGCAACATGGTCAAGAGAGAGCAAAAAAGACGAAAAGCAAGAGAAGGTGTCTACTGAAGGGTCCCGCATTCTCAGCTTCTCCTATAGCTACTGCTCCTATTCCCCTGAAACGTTATGGTCTACAGAATTGACAGATTAGATACTAGAAGGAACCGGGAGAAAAAAATCCAAAAAAAAAGCAATCGAGAACCGTGGAAATGAAAATTTTTTGTTATGGTTTCGAGACATTTTGTGAAGAAAAACGTGAAAATGTGGGTAGTAACACGAAATTTTCATTTCACATTAGCAGCACATTTTCAACTAAAAATAGCGACGATTCTCCAGGGTAAGCACTTCATTCGTAGGAGGCGGTCGTCCTATGGAGGCGTCATTTCCTGATTTTTAGGCCTATCGAGTAACTAATAAACCTCTTTAACCACGTCACTTATCGATTCTCCACCCACCTACTCAGCAGGTTTCCTGCAAATCCAGATTTTCTCGAGTAATGTCTTTTTGAGCGTCGATCGTGGGTCAGAATTTTGCAAATTGACAACTATACAATGCTCAAGCAGGGTCCCAGGTAGCAGTCACCACTTAATCCTCAGTTACTCAGATTGTTCCCTAGCAGGCAGCCGACCTCCCTTAGCTATCTCATAACTCGATAAAGATGTAAAGCCGCTGAAGATTAGGAACCGCCGGTGAAAAAGGGAACCCTGACAATTTTGAAGATTATGGTAAAAAATTTGGAGAAAAAATTTTTTGACGTGGCAGACTTCTTCAGAGGCCCCAAGCAATTAAGATGATCTACAGTGCAAACTCGCAATCAGCTTTCTAGGGATAATCCCGATAAAAACCTTCGACAGTTACAAAAGTAATTCATTAGATAAAAACGCTTCTTGACCTTCTATACACCCCATTCCCGTCCTGATTAAAAGCGATTGATTCTTGCCCAGTATGTCTTTCCTTTTTTTCTGGACAGTGTACTGTATTTGATCCATTCTTTCTTGCCGAAAAATAGAAAAAATCACCCCCTCAAGTTTCTTCACGGCCTCCATCACAGAAATTAGCTGGCTAGCCAGGTGAGAATTGCCCGAAAAAAACTCGAAGACGATTTGCTAGCATGATGACTTCTGGATATCGTAGAGCAAAATTCGGTAAGCGACTTATTCAGTACTGAACTGAGCAATCACTTCACCTTCAGCGTCTTGGTTCCTTTTCGGTTACGAGCTTTATCTCACTCTATCACATGCCAAGTATCTGTCTGTCAATCTCAAGATGGCTGCTGACTGACGTAGGCATCATACATCCCTTCGAAATCGCGTTAAATTGTTGATGGTCGACTTGGAACGGCATGACGCCGTCACATAAAAGGATAAAGGATGAATCGCTTGGCGTTCATCAATCAGTCCGCTCTCTTCTGGATGTTCCCACCTATTTAGCTTCCATTCGAAATCTCAGCCTCGGATGTATGTTTACACTACGGTGAAAGTATAAACCAGGTTTGGATGCCTGCTCTGAAGAGGTCCTGAGTGAATCATATTACTACAGTAAGTAGTGCAGGGTAGGCTGATCAAATCATTTCAATATCCTAGCATAGGCAATGGCTCTTAGGAAGCTGACCGATTATCACGAGAAATTCCCAGTCAAGAGGGCTGAAGCGAGTGGACGACCACCATTTTTGGTAGAATTATCCTCAATAAGGCAGGATGGTGACTTCGACTAATCAGACATTATATAGGCGTAGAGAACTCAACTTCCGCAAGTAATACTAATTCGCTAATTTTGCTACTATTTAATGATCAGCACTAGTTGATTAGTGTTCGCTGCTAAGAGAAGATCCATCGATAACTAGTACTACTAACTAGTAGTATATTGACTACTAAACACGGGTTAATGAAGACAACTGAGACTAAAAGCTGCCCTCAATTCAGTTACTGAGGGAGAAGGGACACAAACTAATCAAGTTCCAGCTGAACCACTGAGATCACCTCTGGCCGGCCACTAAACTATAAGGATCTTTCTTTTGGTTCAATTCTCATGTTTAATTTGAAATGTTCTGTATTTCACAATGAAAAAACAGTTTTCGTTTTTCTCTAACTCTTTATAAAATCTATTTTACCACTCAAAAAAAACCTCAGAATAGAGATAATGAGAAGTTGGACAGTTATTTAGTACGCCAGGGGATCCAAACAATCTAGGTTCAACAGGTCTTCGATTCTTGTGAAGGAAAGAAACTGCTAAGATTCGGTTATATGAGCTTCCAAAACTATTACACTCGTAAATGGAATGGCGTGGCGCAACCCTGGATTGAGCGCGGGGTTTTAACGCCAGAAGACCGAGTTTATGTTATTAATAAATTACCAAAGGCCACCGCAGTAGTAAATATCTAGGCGTCAAAGCCTAGATGAATACGATCGTCAGACGAGAGCCTGTATGCATGCTCTGCTACTTTACTTATTACTGTTACTGAAAATAGACTAGTATGCGACAGTGAGAAATCAATGAAAATTTCGAGGCAAGCAAGTTATGAAAATAGCGGACTAGCGACGAGGCGGGATCCCGGAAGTACTCCCTGAGGACCATCGAAGAGGCACACCGCCGCTGCCAATCTTGACGCCAACGCACCACCAACTGGAAAACACTGCGTGACCCGTGATAGGCGTCGATTTGCAACTTCGAGGGTATTTCCTGAAATTCCTGAAACCACATCAACGGACCATTGCAGCGGAACCCATATGACTCGAAATGGAAAGAAAACAGAAGGATGTAGATGACTTCTTCTCAAGGTTTACCCTACAACCTCCAATAATGAATTTCATAATGATGATTATCCTAAAACGCACCATCATGTGATCATAGCACAAATTTCGTAAATATTTATGAAGACAGAATATTTTCAGGGCTAATGGCAGCAAAATGGCTACCACATCAACCTGAAACATTTAAGACTACAACAAAAATAAGAACACGAGTCATGGCGAACTGGGAAAACTTAGGAAAAAAAGGAAATAAAATTCAAAAATAAATAAATTACGTACTTATGCCCACCACAGTACAAACGATGAGTAGGCTTTTCGCGGAGTAGTACAATAAACTTTGCATAAACATCTCTTGTGTTCAATGAATGCTAATCAATGTATTAAGCTTCATTTATACAGATGGAATAAATATAAACTATACCTATGATTCTACTGAACTGTCATTAACCTGAACACCGATTCGCCTCGTCCTACTGATTTCCAAAGTACAGCGTTCGCAACAGAAATAACCGGCTTTCCTATACTCAAATACATGAAAAGCTGAGAGCTTAAGTCGGGCCATGACATGTTCGCGAATCGTGGACGATAATCAAAACTACTTTCCAACTACTTTTCAGCTGAAGACCGCCTAGATAATCTAAACCTTTCTATACTAACATCCTTCTATTTACCACTCATAGGAAACCATCGATGAATAGCCGAGCTGCAGATGGACCCTTACTTAAAGTGGGGATTTATTGTAATTGTAAAGATCATGGGTACAGGGCCCAGGTGGAGGATCGAGAATCCGTGACTTATGATAATCTAGTACCACTCTTTCCTTCTCTAACAATTCGTCCGACAGAAGCCCTTCTTTCTTCATCCTTCTCCATCGAAAACGATTCACAGGATGATCAGGTCCTTTCCAGTACCTCAAGAAAAAGGGAACAGTATGACACAAGACATCTGACATTGCAACAAGAACAACTGTTCCACAAACCGTTTTGGTCTCCCAATTAAAAAGTTTAGTAAGTCAAAGTCGTCCAATGAAAAGTACCCCTAAGTGCTTTAAATTTCTTTACGGAGGAGATATATACTAGATACCCACTTACCGAACACCAACATTGTACACAACCGTCCAAAACAGCGTAGCAAGCGCAACTGCGGGAACAGTTCGTCGAAAAGGTAGGGTGATCGCATACCAAAACCTAAATTGTCAACTGCAAAATGTTTTTCAATTACATCGGATACAAAAACGAATTAGTTCAACTAAATCAGTGGAAAATTTGGATTGCGTGGTTTTGTCGGTCACATAAGGCTCAGTTCCTGAACAGTTTGGGAACACAAAATTAGACTAATTGTAAGTACTGACTGAGATATCAACGTTCTCTCGATCAGTGTTCTCCACGAGCTTTCAGGCAGATGCAATGCATAAAAGAAAAGAGCACAGCACCCAAATGAGTAATAATTTAAATGTTTGATTTGTGCATCATCTCATAACTAATTTAGTCAAAGATTGAGAATGATCAAATAAATTTAAACAAGTAGGAAAGTAGAAATCTAAATACATCTGGAAACCCCACCTATGAGAAGTATAGGAGCGTCCGATAGGCTTAACGGTAAACTTAACAGTTCGTTCTTCTGGCATAACAGCCCAACCCACCAAATAGTAACTGTAACCATAACCTCAAAAAACGAATGAAAGGGCAAGAAAAACAAAGAAAATGCTTTGGTATTGACAAGGTAGCAAGCAACCTACATTAAACACTGACAACACTTTTCAAATCTTTTATTTTAAATACAAACTTTGCAAATTTCCACAACAATCAATCAATAATACGACATTAGCATTAATTAATACATGGTGCACGTTATTGACCTAAGATTTTGAACATCAAATCCCACCTGGTCACGCACAACGGCTTGAACTGCTTCACTTTTAAATTATGCCGTTGTGTGTGCCCAGGAATCCTTACTGAGAATAAGTGCTGAAGGGAAAGGACGAATCTACTACCCCAGCTTGCTTTCCTAATTGAGGCCACTCAAAGCACGCTAACTCCTCGGATTAAACCTCTTCCGATATGCTCCTACTCCTTGACGTGGTTTACCAATGGGAGAATCCCAAATTCCTGAAGAACCTCGTCGTGGAAACTTCTTTGACGTTCCGAAAATTTTTGAAAGATCGGGCTAAAAATGAGAAGTATGCGGTTTTGAAAGAGTTTATGAGAAATTTCTGAAACATTTTGAAATAAAACATACGGGGAAGATTTCACGGAAAAAGGTATCTGGATCAAAGGTGCCTGATCTGAGAATCTTAGTCGTCTCCTCGATAGCCTTTTGGAGAAGAAGGCCTTCGGCCCATGGCGGAACTTCTTTGCGAGGTGCTTCCTGAAATTTTCATTGGAAAAAGAGAAAGGTCTTTTGAAAGTGGAATACACACCTCATCGTCGGTTTCATCCGCACTCGACAGATCTTCAATGTTGTAGTTGTTCTCGGTGGACGGTTTGAACACTTTATCAGGAGTCATCTCATATGAATTGTGACGGGACCCTGTCTGCATTGGGGCGGCGGGTGTCTGAAAGGAAAATTAGCGCGTAAGCGTTTTTACACATTTTGGCTTCGACAAATGCAGAATTTGCATCTGATCTCTCTTCTGAAATGATTTCTCGTCCAAAGCACTATAGAACCCGACCACTTCACTTGATTGGAACTCACGTTTAAGCTGACGTTTTCAAGATGGCGATTGTGAAGCTCAGCTGATGAACTTATATTGAGACGCTTCAAAGCCTCTTCTTGTTCTTCACGAAGCCTTCTCTTCTGCTCTTCCTGAGCTTCCCTTAAAAGTCTCTCTTCTTGCTCCGCTACCCTGCTAGCTTGCTCTTCCAGCAATTTTTGAGCCTCTTTCTTTTGGATAGCTATCAATTTTTGCCTCTCCGACTCCTGCTCTCTCAAAAAAGCTTCTCGCTGTTCTCGTTCCTTCTGTTCCTGCTCGATTCTCAACCTTTCGCGCTCCATTTCTTCTTCAACTCGCCGTTTCTCCAGTTGCTTTTCTACTTCCAGCATACGTTTCCTTTCTAAGTCCTCTGAAGCAACTCGTTGTTGTTCTTCTACATTATTGTGCACTTCATCTATTTCCATTTTCACATAACCATGCCCAGAAGTTGGATAGCGCTGCCTTCCATCAGTATCCAATCGAAGCCGACGTCTTTCCTCTTCTCGCAGTCTGAAAAGCAATTTGAAAAAAGAACAGCAAGAGCAACAACGGTCAGACAATGAAGATTCTAAGGAACCTCTCCTGACGATCGTGCTCCTCCCTCATTATTCTCTGACGCTCTTCCCTCGTTATTTCGAGTCTCTTCATTGCAAGGCGAGGAGATATCTAAAACAGGTTCAAGATAATCAAAAAACTAGA
Organism: Haemonchus placei; assembly: GCA_900617895.1. NCBI lineage: Eukaryota > Metazoa > Nematoda > Chromadorea > Rhabditida > Trichostrongylidae > Haemonchus > Haemonchus placei. The sequence continues at coordinate 54,687 of UZAF01016144.1, forward strand.
ATCAGATCGATTTCATCTCCAACTATTCATGTTGTGTGAAGCGATACGTACCGATTCATCATCTGAGGTGTCGTCGCTTCTCACTCCACCTTTTGCAGCTGAGCACGGTTTCCGCCGGACTTCACGAGTAGGCTTAAAAATCAGCAACATTAGCTTACTCTATAAAGAAAGCCGGCTAAAAGCTCACTACCAAAAATTTTTGGCGCGCTTTCTGGCGTTACAGCGAGCTAGACTTTTGAAATAACAGATAACAAATTCAATTCGGGGTTATAATCAAACACATGTTGTTGTACGGACTTAAAACAACAATCTTGTTACAAGCGAGACATATAATGTGAAAGAATGGAGAAAAGATTAACATATAAGAGAGAAAAAGGAGAGGACTAATCTCTTTGTGAAGTGTGCGCTCACAACAAAGAAGCAATACTGATGGGATCGAAGTAGCCAAGGAAGATTCATTGAAATTGTGCTGCAACGCAGAATAGGAGGAAAATCATGGGAACGCAAATAGAAAAGGTCAAGAGAGTTTTTATACTACCAATGAGACTACCCCATTTATTTTCATACTTGCACGAGTTCCGAAGAAAACACAATTCCCTTTGTGCACCAATGCTGGTGCTTTCATTAAAATCCTAATCAAATTCAGCCTATTAGGTGCAAATCGTTAATAAATATTGATTCCTGCTCATACCAAGCTTGCAAATATCTTACAGTATTCATGGTTGGTTCCCTCGAAGTTTCACCTCCATCTACCGCAATCCTTGCAACTTTCGACGGGGCACGTCCAGGTGTAGTGGGGAAGAGCATCTCAAATCCTTCGTATTAAAATATAGAACATATTTTAACCAATAACAAAAGCATACCTTTGCGGTAGGGCGAACATCGTTGTTTAGTAACTTTTTGGGCACCCTGGCAGGACTAACAACACGAGATGGGGCTTTGCTTCTTCTTGAAAAGGAAACAATTCAATATAAACGATGACACAACAAATAAAAACCTACCATAGTTTAATATAGAATGCTAAACAATGACACAGTTTGAGCTACATATACTAATGAGAAACTTGAATGAAAAAAAAAACTGTAAGCTGCAATAAAATAGAAAGGAAAGAATAGTTTCGCAATAGTGATCACCGGAGAAAATCGAAAAAAANAAAAAAATGTCCAAAATATTGCAACGAACTCACGCCGGACTTTTTTGTATTCGTATTTCCTCCCTTCGTTGCTCATCTCTTTCCTCCTTTTGTTTTCTTGCTTCTGCCCTTCGTCTTTCTTCAGCCTCCTTTTGTTCTCGTCGCCGCTGAGCCTGAATTCCTTCATTTACTACCTCTTGCATGGAAGAACCAAGAAATGCACTATATCACAACTTATTTCAAATTGTCTCAGTTCTAGATCCCTCTACAGTACCTAAATTAGCTAATCTAGTTGAAAACTTTCGAGCATAGCTTCATAAAAAACGATTCGCTTCAGGAACATGAATCTTTAAAGTGCAAAAAAAGATAAAATAGATCTGAAATAAATTACATATGATTTTCTCCAATGCTTTGTTCATCTAAATAGCTCGAATGGAATCATAATAAAGTAAAATATGGGTGATTTAGTACGCGCGTAGAGATGGTCAAGGTAGCTGCTCAGCTGCAGCCAGTATACTGGTATTTTCGAGAGCGACAACTCGTCCTGGCCGCCGCGGCAGCTCACTCCGAACCCCTCTCCCCTTTCGCCATCCTCTCATTGTGCAGACTGCACGATGAAGTGGTTCGCTTACCCTTCAACTCTACAAAGCTCTAACACATGTGTCACCCGAATAACATCACGGCCACTCATAAGGCATTTTCGAGCAATTTTTCGATACTTTACTTGATAACATGTTTAGACGGAATGATCCATAAAAGCCGCATTAATCGAGTAAAATTTTTGTGCGAAAAAAAAAAGATTTTGCTCACACACTCAAAACAAGGAAAAATCCTATCGTACCCTGGAGGTGGAGAGTGTCCCACAAACTACTCCCATTCTAATCCTACTGTATCTCCTATAGTAAGTTTAACTCATTCATCATAGTGCATACCGTTTATATTACTCTGAGAGACTCGAAAGTATTTCGTAGTCAAGATATATCTCGAATGAGTATTTTTACTTCGGTATGTATTTGGAATGCCCATAAGGGCAGGAAACAGAAGCTGGAAGCTTTGCTTACCCTCAGCGCCTTCTCTTCACGCTCCTTACGTATACGCTCTGCCCTTTCCTTACACTGCTCCTCTCGCAACTGTGCAGCAAGTTCTTCCTTCTCACGACGTAAAGCCTCCTTGGCCTCAGCTTTGCTCTTCTTTACAGCCTTAAACTCTTACACAATATCAGTGGATTCAAGGAACTATAGAAAAAAGGAATAGCAGTGCTCGAGGTTGCTGAGTAAAATAGTGTTTGAGTATGCTCACCTGACTGTGGTTCGTCACCGCAGTCACTATAGACATAGGTGCGACCCTTGCAGACTGAAGTGGAGTGCGAAGATTTGGGCGTTTCGGAGATAAATTACGGGCAATGACCTGCGAAAAAAAATTGCTATATTAAAGTTTTAGTCCGTTAATACTGGTCACAGCTCATCGCTCTCCTCACGACATCCTTTTTGAATCGCCAAAGCTTTCACACCCGAAATGGCCCTCTCGTTGGTCGAGCAAATAATATAATATAAGCATCACTGTGCTTTAATTTCTCCACAAAACTTTTACCACCTTCGAATAACTCATAACGAATTTTCTACACTAGGGTCATGATGCTGGGCATAACTGGAGAAAAAAAACGTTCGAAAAAAACTAAACCTGATCATCCATGACTCGTTGCACGGCAGCTTTGTACTCCCGTTTACATGGTGTAGTTACAATATGTTGATGTGCAACCTTAGGGGCTCGAGATTTTGATGATTCTGTAGCATTCTGCACCGGCTCACTGAAGGAAAGGGAAACAATAGCGGTGAAGTTATGGAAGGCCTAAAGCAACGCACTCCTGATCATTTGAATCGGCTGATGAAACGGGAGTTTGCTTCCTATTTTTAACAGCTGCGATAATTCGTGCTCTAGTGCATGAAGCAGAGGTCTAAATCAATACATTGGATATTTGGAACACACTGTAATCTATGATAGTTAAGTAAAAACGGTGCTGTTTCTGTATGCGTCCTCGTTCTCTGCTCTGAACTCAGATTTCATTACCATACCCGCCATTATTCCCTTGCTCGCTAGTTTCTAATTAACCAACACGGCCTCTGGCACAAACTGCCTATCCTATCGAACTCACATAGAATGTATAGTACACTATAGTACACTCTCTAATAAATTCTAAACATCGAAGCTGTTGGAAAACTTACTCCAATCATAGCTGCATTCTTTTTGGCGACCGACCTAGTCACCTAAACAACATGCAATCAGTGCTAGGAGTAGACAATAATTGTGATAACAGTTAAGGCTTCAAAACAACATTATAATTATAGTTATTGATAATTAATTATATCGATTTTATTCTTAACTTCCCCGAACGGGTCAAAAACAAAAGCACTTTAGAACACGCTGGCACCATCTTAGGTAGGCATTCAATGATTTATGCACTACCATTAAAAGAATGATACTTCATCCTAAGTCAGCACATTTCACAAGTTTACTTGACTTTTCCTATCTTTCTCAAAACACAAAATACCCAGAGCTCATGTGACTCCTAGATACAGTCGCATCGTATGAATGTAATCTCTCAAATGTCCACGTCCGGGGAATTGAAATATCAATTGATAAAACTCAGAAAATACAGAGTTCCAGGATACCCTTTCGCACGTTGCTGTTGATGTCGCGCAAGGAACATCGGAATCTTGCGGTGTCTGCCGAGACGAGTGGACTTCTCGCTTAACATTAAGGCTCTAAAGAAAATATTGAACGAAAAATCGCAATCTCTGAGGCTTTCAAGAATTAACAAACAGTAAAAGTAAGATGAAACTTAATAACAACAAACCGTGGCAGGCGTTTCAACAGCACGTGACTGGGAGCAAACAGGAACTAAAGTGTCCCTTGACTCCGGGCTGATTACCTCAGTCTAAATTACATTTGAAACAAAATTCGCCTTTAATTATAAAGAATGATGCCCATTCACTTTGACCGGAGGCGTATCTCGACTGAGAATAGGTCCTTCCACAGCAGTGTCGAAAGATTCCAAGGTCTGCAAGGAACTTTCCACAGGTTCAACCTGTGCACCTTGTTGTAGACCTATTCCATTATCCATATTGAAATCATCTCTATTGATAGAGCATATCGCATCCTCATAGGAACTTTCGGGTTCAGCGTCCATTTCGATATCCTTAAGAATGAAAACACGTAGAAGAGATGATCAGAGAGAATCTCGAAGGTCTTGCCTAAGCTAATCCTGCACCCGTTCTCTAAATGGTTAAAGAATCGCATACACTGCACCGACTTTTCCTCACAGTAATGAGGCCAAAAGGCTTACGATTCAAAATTTCGACAATTTTAAAACTATCTGGTTTCTAGATAATAGAAAAAGCAATAAAAAGTAAGTTTCTGACCTCTCTATTTGTAGAACCAATCGCAGTAGCCATCTCTATTCGCTCAACGGCATGTGTTTCCCTTACTACCGTAGCAGGTGTTCGAATGAGGCTTGCGGCCTGTTCCTTCTGTTGAACTCATTTAAAATATGCGTTAGAACAGATACAATTACTGATCTTCACTTACATTCGCGACTGGTGTATCTCCTTCTCCTCTGTGATCAATTCTGAATAAAGTTGTTCAGACAGACACAGCACGGTACTGAACCGGTACAGTCAAATTTGAAACTCACACTTCATCAACCTCGTTTTCAAACAATGAAATACTGCGACTATAACGTTCTACCGTTTCACGGAAGTTTGTAAACGTGATGCCACGGCGTGGTGTTCTGGGTACTGCCTTATTTCCGCTTCTAAACAAAGTTTTCAGACTGAGTCGGAATAGTTAAGTAAAATTGATATTTTCTAGTTCATGATAAAAAGCAGTTGTAGAACTTACGTTTCCCTTATCAGTTCTTTCAGTTTAGATTTTTGATTATGAAGCCAATCAGATGCATTCGAAAAACTCGCTTGGAGATCCACCATTGCAGCTGAGCATCCGCGTTCAGTAATCTGAAAATTCCTCCTAAACTGATCCGACTGTAAGAGATTAACAAATGCACTTCTGCAAAAATCAATCTATTTTAAACACACCCAAAATCGTCATTTACTGGATTACAAAAAAATATAATACATCAACGATATTCCTTTCAAAAAGCCACCCAAAATATCAAGGACCCTACATAAAATAATAAGTTGTGACATAGAACGTACTTGTTTCAATTTCAGTGATGGGTGAAGGAGAATAGTGTGGTCTGGGCCCTCATTTTCATTGATTTCGGCTTCCGTCTGATAACTTCTGTTCCTCACTTGGCCACAGTCAGTCTTCGTGGCATCTGGTTTCTTTCTTGATCGTTTTGGTGGCATTTCTGAAATCAGCGGAACTGAAATGAATGAAACGGTAACAATTGACAGTTTTAGATGAACAAAATGCACAGTTGAACCGGAGGGAACGTATCAACTACTCACTAGCTTGTACCACACCCAATTACAATGTTTTACAACATCTATCTCCCACACTCAGCTATGCGGAAGATAGACCGACCACGGTTCCGCAAGTAAAAGTTAAAGGTTGGAAATAAATCCTACCATCCACAAAACCATTCCAATCAGTAGTGATACCATATTTATCACTATCACTCGCATGGCCTTTACAACTATTCATTTGGATATGTATATCACACCACATTGTTTATGAAAGCAAAGGACACGGCCATAAAAGGCGAAAGATGTGGGACTAAGGAAAAGCTATAAGACCAGATATGAAGCGATCAGAAGTGAAGACTGAGAACCCTAAACATGATGAGGTATTAGGTCAAGAAAAAAAGAATCCGTCAAGACCACCTCGAGATTGACCTAGAAGTGACCTGTACTGAACAGTCACAGCAGATTTTTTAAAACTTCGTGTTCGCGGGCAAACGTTGGAAGCATGCCAACAACTCGTCCACGTCGGCAGAAGGCCGCCGCGCGCCTTGTAAAATGCTGTCACATGCGGCAATCTTTGGCCCTCCGTTCGCAATAAACGGCTGAGCTCCGAATTACCTCATACTGTTTCCTCCCCATGCTAGAGCTCTTATCGATTTAACAATCAGAGTTTTTAACGATGAACGGTGTATGCGGGCAATTTGGACAATGTGGGTCTCTCCTTCCATCTTTTAAGTTACTGTCTGTCCACGACTGGCTGTAGAGTTAGCTAAATGATCATACAAATAGGTATTTCTGATTCATAGTCCAGTCATTGGAAATGAATATGGCCAAGCAGCCGATGTCGAACGAACCCGCGATAATTTCTAAATTGCTTCGGAATCTAGACAGTCCTTATTTCCCCAAGGGTGACATTTTTGATCAGTAATTTGATGATACCATTAGAAGGTTAAGATCTCGTGTCCACTGTGAATCCTTTTTCCCCCTACCTGCCCTTCTCGCACTTAGAGTTGCGGTTGATCTGTTCTCACCGCATATATTGCGCTCCAATCACTTTCTCAAATAGTCCCTTCAAGATTGTGGTGTGTCAATCAAATGGATTCGCTTCTTCACTGTTCTTCCTTTTAAAAGCTATTGAATCGCTCCTTTGTAGTTAATATTGTGCAAAATTCAAGTTGAACGAGAAGTCTATCATTCAGATGACCTCGGAAGGGGGCTTGCGGCAATGCCTCACCGATTTGTCTCGAGCCGACACAAGCGGTGACTACCAGAAGGCTTTGCAAGCAGCTAATAGAAGTGAGTCGTTTTAAAAAGCATTTTGAACCTCTTACTTATCTCCTCGTTTCAGTTATTCGTCGTTATCCAAAGGAGCTTTATGCCTTCAAATGCAAACTCGTGTGCCTCATTCAATTGGCAATGTACGATGATGCCCTTACGTTGCTCAAAAAGACGCCACCGAACCAAATGGGGTGGGTGTTCATTGAAGGAGTCACTCGAGAATGAAAGTAAGAGAGGTTTTTCAGGGAATGCGCCTTTGAGAAAGCATATATCCTATACCGTCTCGAAAGAAACGACGAAGCTCTGGAAGCGTTGGCAGCCTGTGATCCAAAAGATCATCGAGCGCTTGAATTGAAGGCGCAACTTTGCTACCGCCTTGATCAGTTTCAGGTTTGTCACCTTTCACTTTTGCATTTCGATTACATTTTTACGGTGGGGCACAAACAGTTGTCGGAAAAGCATTGTTTCTGCTTGGCGCCTAAATATATTTCCAGTGCCTATGTTGAGCTTGAAAGCATCGCGCTCCACTACGGTTTTCTTTACCTTTCTTTTTTTTTCTGGAAACACACCTACCCAGTCTCATTCTTCCCACCAATCACTTTTATCGTTCGCTTTCGCTGATTTCAAGGTCACGCCTATGATAAAACTGTGAACAAATCTCCAAATCTTTCAGGAAGCGCTCGATATTTTCCGTGATTTGTTGAGAAATCATTCGGATAGTTACGATGATGAACGAAAGGCGAACTATCTTGCTGTACAAGCCCAACTGGAGGCTATGGGCCTCAAACAGGTGAGATTTCTTTGCCTTTGACTCAGAAATAAGTTCTTATACGTTCATCTGTTCACTGTGCTCAGTTTTTAGAACTACTTACTTTGTAGCCATCAGCTATGATAATTGCCTCTATTCTTATATTCGGGATAGTATATCACTTTTTAGCAAACTGCAGATGATAGTGAAACCTTCGAACAGTTGTACAACACTGCATGTCAACTTATTGAAGCTGGTAAATACGAAAAGGCTCTGTCAAACCTCGATAAGGCAATCAGTAAGTCAAAATTTTATGTATTTGATTATATCGTCAAGTATTTTGTCCGGAAGCAATGACTCGACCGTTTTAGGTGCTTGCCGAAATACCCTAAGCGACGAGGGATTGGATGAGGAAGAGATCGAGGACGAGCTCGCTATGCTTCGTGTACAACGTGCCTTTGTGTTACATAAAATTGGAAGAAAACAGGAAGCTATTGATATATACAGAACACTTCAAGCGGCTGGGTGTGTTGCCTTAATTTGATATATCCTAAATTCAATGTCATCGCTCGAAAACCTGTAAAACTTTCTCATGTAACTTCCTTCCTCGTCGTACGCGTTTAACATCCAAGTAAGCGTTTTGTCAAATCCGATGAAATGATAAATAGTTCCATTTTCCTTCAATTCATAGCAATTGCCCCCTTACTTCAACTCAGGAAAGAAGATATTGTGGCACGCGTTCCTCTGAACAGAGTACATTTTTGACTTTATACAATTTCTGCGTACATTCTTTAAGTTTTATTCTGCATTAATACTAGCCAACCATTTTATGCGTCTTTTAGTCTCAAACCTTTTTTCTTTTGTAGTTAGAGTTGGTGTCTTGAACCAGATTCTAAATAATTCCATTTTCTAGCCAGTCTGTTTGTGAGGAATTGTGTTTTCAGACCCTCTGATGTAAGTGTTATGGTCACAGTGGCGAATAACATGGCAAGCGCAATGAAGGATCAAAGTCTTGCTGATTCTCGGAAAAAGCTGAAAACTGCGTTACAATTGGACCAGAAGAAGCTGTCCACACGACAACGACGAACGCTTATGTTGAATAATGTCAGTTTAGACTTATGGTTCTAATTTCTATTCTCAATTCTAAAAACAGTAACGCGGCAAAATATTTAGAGTTATTTCAAAGTTTCGTAACATTAGTTGACTCGTGAAATTCAAGGCTCTCGTACTGTTACACTCAAACCAAAGGGAGCCATGTCGACGTGTCTTGGACGATCTGATCAACGTTTTTGGAGCATCAAAAGATACTCGGCTCATTGAAGCTGCGTTATGCTTCAGGCTGAATGAATTCGAAAAAGCCATCAAGGTTAGTTGTTCTAGGTCACTATCTAGTGTTGGGTTTTGCACTTATTCCCAGACTGCGTCGAGTGAATTCAGAAAAAAAGATAGCATGGAGTTTTGGATTTGGCAAGTGATTTAATTTATCGATCTCAAATGTCTGTTCAGATGCTCGAAAATGGCGATCTTCAAATGGAAATGACACGTATCCATCTCATGATAAATAGCGGTAATAAGCGAGTTGTTTGCAATCCAGCTCGTTCTGTATGCATACATAACATTGCTTTGAGGTCGACTTGATGAAGCTATTACTGCGTTGAACAATATTCCTGCAAATGTTCGGCTACAGTCTGCTGTAGTCAGTCTTGCTGTTAGTTTATTGGTCTCGCTGGAACGAAAGGACGAGGCTTTGAAGGTTCGTTTTTCATTATAACCACTCTGCTGTCAGTTTTTTTTTTCAAAATCTAGGCCCCTCGTGTTGGATGTCGCAGTGATGCCGTTTCAGATGTTGAATGAGGCAATCGGGCATATGAAGGATGCAGACGTACGCAAGCAGATGCTCAGTCAAGCAGCTTTGCTGGAATCGTCGAGGGGAAATGCAGCGGCTGCAGCAAAATATTTAGAACAGCTTGTTGAGTAAGTTTCACTTATCTCTACGTCACTTCTACGCATTTAGCTCCTGTCTATACAACTCTTCAAGGTATGATCCGAATGACATTAAAGTGCTTTGTCGTTTGATTCGGGCGTATACCGTTTCGGATCCGAAAAAGGCCGAGCAGCTGAGTGCACAAGTGAGCTTTCTCTACTGTATTCGGCCGAACTGAGCAAATCTCAATTATTCCACAACTAATTTTGATTCGATTGAGTTGAAGATGAGGAATTTCACTGTAGGTGTTTCCTGAGACAGCAGAAGAAGGCCTGGACGTTGATGGTATTGAGGAAAGCGATTGGATCCTTTACGGCGAAAAATATAAGCAGAAAAAGGAGGCGAAGTCCGAAGTCGAAGACACTGTAAGTCACGCTGTATTTAAATAGAAGTCCAGATAATTTGTATGTGGTTTGCTCCTACAGGAGATAGTGACTAGAAAGTTGAAGAATCGCAAGCGCAAGAGAAAGATTAAACTTCCGAAGAACTATGATCCCAATGTGCCACCAGATCCTGAAAGGTGAGTAGGATATAAGGTTTTTGTTACAAGAGCAGCCACGAAAATTATTTCGATTCAGATGGCTACCTAAACAAGAGCGTGCTGCTTATAAAAAGCGACAGAAGAAGAACCGTGATAGGGATATCGGTAGGGGCACTCAAGGCTCCGCTGCAACCAATCCTAATGTGTAAGTAGTATTTCGTTTTCAATCAGATTGTCACAATGTAAGCTAAAGTTTGTGTTTTAGTGAATATGTTACGGCATCTCCAAGCTCTCCAGCACCAATGCCCACTATGCCCGAAGGGCCACGTCAGCTGCGTCCCAAACAGCAGCCTAAAAAGAAAAAGAAGCCATCCAAATTCTAGGCCATCAGCCTTTTGTTGACATTTATTAGGACACTTTTTTGCGTTTGTATTCGTATTGGTTCCAGAGAATTACTTTTCAATTGCGTTATTAAATGTTGTAGATTAAATTATTTATTGGATTTCTTACTCTTAATATGAACAGGGGCCATCAGGTGGACTTGGTGGTCTACGATATTATCAGCCTGAACGTTTCTCTAGAATTTGGAGTTCGTATAGTGTGGTTGGGTCCTCAAAAGGGCGTTATCATCATGAAACAGTGACTTAGGTTTTTGGCGGCCGAATATCGTCAAATTGACCTTGAGTCAATGTAAGGACCAAATAGGATGAGGTTTTGGAATAGAAGTCGGATGTAAGGTGTTTCTCGAAACGTCGCCGACTATCATCAGATGTTTTACCCTTTGTGCATTGTTATGATGTAAATATACCAGTAACTATAAATAACCAGGTTTCAGCTTCAAAAAGGAATTGGTCAGCAAACTTTTATGTTGTTTGCCCAGGAGATACTCCTGGATCTTTCTTCGGCCAATTAATTAGTCATAGCTGACTACACAACAACGAGTTGACCGTTCGCTCGTAATACCAGTTTTGGTGTAAAAGATCGGTTGATATCGCTAACGCGATTTGGGATACCAGTTAGTTGAACGCACATATAAGCTCATCGAATGGACAACGATTAGTGTTCCCTTCCATCATACGGTAATGCTTTACTTGCATACGCTACTGCATGTGGTATCAGCATCAGCTGTGATAGCTGCTTTGACAGCTATCGCTTCGACTGTCGCCATGTTCTATGATATCACCAGCTTCCAGGATGAAATCCGCATGGATCTGCTGCAGTTCAAGGTGAACAAATTGTAATTACCTTCTCAGCTCGTGAGTTATTTTGCCCATTATCTAATTTTCAAGGAGATGGCTGATGATGCGTGGGGCCAGATGATGATGAACAAGGGCGACCGATCCGTTTTCTACGAGAATGTCATTGTCAGAGCTAGAAGACAGAACAGTAAGTATTAGTAGAATGCCGATTAAGTCCCCAGCTTTGTTTTCATGCCTTTATATCTAGGTGATCAATGTCAATGCGCACCAGTGCCTGCCGATTGCCCTGCTGGTCCTCCTGGTCCACCTGGACTGAACGGAGAAGATGGTGAACCCGGTGGTCCTGGTCAAGATGGCAACCCCGGTCTGCCTGGACAAAGCTTCGCAGGGTCAGACATGACAAAGGAGTGCATTAAATGCCCAGCTGGACCTCCTGGACCTCCAGGACATGATGGAGCAGGTGGACCTCCCGGACCAGCAGGTAATCCAGGTGCTGATGGAACTGGCGGAGGTGATGGCCCAGCAGGACCACCTGGTCCTCCCGGAGCGCCAGGACAAGATGGTCACCCAGGAGCACCTGGAACAGATGGACAGGACGGTGCACCGGGACAACGGCAAACTAATTCACCTGGGCCTGCAGGACCTCCTGGACCAGCTGGAGCTCCAGGACCTAATGGACAGGTCTGTTTATTCTGTCATACACTGCAGTATAATTACAGTGCTTATATGTTTTTTCTTCAGGATGGTTCAAGCTCAGCTGGAGCACCTGGGCCTGCTGGTCCACCTGGTCCACCTGGTAAAGATGGAGGAAACGGGCAACCTGGCACTCCTGGATCAGCCGGAGCTCCAGGAGCTCCAGGACGTGATGCTGCTTACTGTCCTTGTCCTCGCCGTACATCAACCATTCGTCGGTAAATCGTCGATGAGTGTCGTTGCTATGTGTTAGCCAATGAAACCATTATTTTGAGACCTTCTCGCGATAATACCCGAAACAGCAGAAAAGGGAAGGCTTTTTCATAGTATCGTAAATGCTTGGCTATCGCAGACGCGTGCGGTAGGGAGGGCGCGCGTTTGCAGCTGCTTGATGCGTCCATGACGCCAATCTATAAACCCTTCTGGTAAGCCTTGTATTTCTGAGGGGTGAATAAAGTTCAAGCGTTCGAAAACTTTATTAAATCTCCAAAAATCAAAGAAAAAAATGTAAAAGCGACAATTAAGCATCAGGCAAGTAGGTGAGACTGATTCATGGTGACTCTTAATGAAAAAAAAGGTAATTGGCAGCTGCCTCGAAAAAGGATATTAGTTATGCTTTTACACGATCACTGAGAAGACTGCAGTGCCATGTAGGGAGCATGGGCGGAGTTTCCACAATCACTGCGCCTTTCTTACTGGTTGGGCCCTCGCCCATTAGTGGGAGGCTCCAAAATAGAGGACGATCAAAACCAACTACGAGCAGTGCAGTGTAAACAGTTCGGAACTTGTGCCCGTCTGGGATTCAAAGAAAAAATCATAACAGCCAAATTGAGATACATTGTATCTAGGATGTAAGGAATGCAGAATTCCACTGCAACCTTGTTATGAAGGACTTGTCTAGAAATGAAAAAAGAGATGTTAATTACGCTTATCACATGAAAAAAGGACCCGCATAGATGCGAAGGCGAATTGAGTGACCAAAGTCTATGCTGGAACACATCGCGATTTCCTTCGGATGGATGAGATCCACTTCCGAGTAGCAATGGATGCTCGATCGTAAAGGCAGAACATAGCAGGTAGGACTACTATGCCATGAATCATTGAGAATGATATGCACATCAACATCGCCAATGAGAATACCTAAAATCATTTCGAATCAATCACGCCCTGAAGGCCGAGGCAGACCAGCACCAATGGTGCACTATCACGCACGATTCTCGGACTGATGCCCGCTCAAGACAAGCAAGACTTTCTTCCTACAGGGTCGGTTATCTGGTAACAGACTCAATTGGGAAGATGAAAGTACTGACGAGCATATCCATTGGCAGGCTTGTGGTTCTATTTAGGAATGATGGATTTTTTTGGCTTTCTTGGTACTATACTACTACTTGGTACTATACTGTAAGTCAATTACTGGAATATGCTTTATCGGGTTAAAGCGCTTGAATCGCTTTTCCTGAGGGAAGGAGACAATCTCACTGTCGCCCGACTTGCACCAGCCCTCTCTTCCTTATAACTATTAAAAAGTAGTAAAAAGACTATAAACACAAACCTGGGCCATATATAACGGCACGAATGCTAATGGAAGTGCACAAAGATCCGTGGATACCCCTGCCTGGATCACTGGAAATCCCACAGAGCAGAGAGTGTGCTGCAGTCTGAAAAAGCAGCCTAATTACTCTCTAGCAAAGCTGTTGTTTCTTTGGAAGCAAAGGAAAGTCGTTTGATAGCAAGATCAGAATTTTATGGTTCACAAGGCTGAACTCTACGCACATTGTGCAGATAGAAGCGAAGTCTTCGAACATTTACAGAAAATCGCTCACCTTTGCCGGAAATCTGATTCCTCCACTTTTTCAGAAACAGAGACTTCTCCTGAAGTGGAAGTGATGGTTGAACAAGTTGACCGTTGAACAACATGCGCTTCTTAAGAATAGAAAATTAGATTTCAGAAAGAATTACTTTTGGTTGCTTTTGAATGTTCATTTTCTATTCACGAGTCAAGATTAGTGCGTGAGTGGAGTCCACTGCGCATGTCAGTTGATAGTTGTCCCAACACCATCGTATCCCTGCCCTTCAAAGTTTCTGAATTTCCGACGAAAAAGATGTCCACTCACGTGATGCATGAAAATGGAACGATACGTGAGCTGGTATGTCGACGCTGAAGCCGATGCACATAATGGAAATGGACATTACTATCGGATCAAGTGTCACACCAAAGAATGACATATAGCCGAACACTCCTAAAACATATTATATCGATGGGACGAGATAGAGTTACCAATTTTCCATCAAGAACGATAGTGAATGGCCAAGCTCCTACAAGCGAAATCTGGGTAAGGTAAAGCAGTCATTTAAGTGTTAGTTGTAATACGCCGGCAAAGGAGAAGCTTTACCAGCAAAGCCGGTCACCTTATGTACGGGGCTAGAAAACCATGTATGCTCACAGATTTTCTCCAAGAGCAGCACACATGGCGTATCCTGACAACGGCTGACGTTTTATTCTTCCCTTGTACGGAAAGCGAGGAAATTTGAGCTTGAATTTCAGTGTTCTCATATGCTCTTCTCCCCTCCTCACTTTAAGAACTCCTTTTTTAACCAAGGAATGGCAAATGGGAAGGTAATCTAACAGTATTGAGGAGTGGGAAGACGATGTTCAGAAAAAAATTGGGTCAAAGGAAGTGGCTCAACTAGTGCACATCAATGAGTAGGGAGTCCTTAATTGAAACACATCTTCTTACCAATGCAGGTGGCAAAGATCGACATCGAAACGAAGATTATGGTAGCCAGATCGTTGATGAACAATGCACAGACGATAATAACACAAACAAACGTCGCCAAAGCTGATTGCCATGTAATCACTGGAATTGCCTGAAAGACACTTTCGTACAGTTTCTACCACTTTGACCACTTCTTAAGAGCAACCTTAATAGGTTCAAATGGGCTCGGATTGGATGAGGCCACCAGAGGCTTCATCTGATAACTCAGTTTCTAAAGATTCCATATATGTATTGACCAAGTGCGTCTCCAAGTACTCCTACGATTACGGATGGAGTTGAACTCATGGCCTATCTCGAAAAGACTTATTGAATGCTCCCATGGACTTTGTTGACTCGGTATGCTACTTTCCAAAATCAGTAGTAGCTCACAGTAGTGAATAGTAAGGATATGCCTGCTAGTACACTTGTAACACGAAGATAAAATCAAACCCATGTCACTAAACTTCCTCCCAACTTAAGATCAAGAAAAATTGATGTAAAAGTTCCTAGTGAACCCAATTATCTGGTTAAATAAGCATTTATTCAAAGTTCGTGCTGGCGCATTACCGAAATCACTATGCACCACTTAACCCTTAGGTTAGCCTTCCGATATCAAATGGGTATGGATCAAATCGGCACCACAGAGTAGTTGATCAGCTCAGAAAACTTTTACTTCTTTCGATGTTAGAGGCACAACAGTTCACGATTGAAATGGTTTCTGAGATTTTTCCTTAGAATGATCCTGTGATCCCCAAGGATAGCATAAATGGCGCTGTCGGGTCCAAAATCGACCACGTAGGGCATAATAAGGGCCCCAAAACCGGCTTAGCGTACACATCCAAGACGGATGAGTAGGCTGAAAAGGTTGCCGGGCACACACGTTGCACGCAAGAAGCTTACTGTAGCCATCTGTACGCAATGGCACACACATTCGGACAGCTCGTCCAAATACAACTTCCATGCAACTTTTGTTGTCACATTCTCAACCAACCTTAATTTTACTACTTTTTTGAAGCCTATATATATTTTTTGAATACGCTGAGCTTCGTCAATTTCGCACTATTCTGAGCTGTCACATTCATTATTCGTTTAAAAGTAGACACACCGAAATCATCGTGAACTGTCTCTGAGGCAGTATGAAGATCGGTATTTTGAAAAAAAANAAAAAAAACTCTCATAAACTTCTACAGTGTTTTGTCACATGAAACTTGAATAGTCGGAATCGGTTCCATTCGGACAACACATTAACCTCTCGGACGTACGCTACTTCCAATGATTTGATGCCGTAGATGTAAATGTGATACCGATTTTATGATACAAATCAGTAGTGTGTCCATTGACATTGAAGGCCTCGCTAAACACACCCACCAAAAAACTTGCTCACGAGATTGTCATCTTCTCTTTTTTACATACGTTTTTCAACAATAGTCATCAAATTATTCACATACCTCCAGTAGATCGATGAAGAAGCCGTCCTCAGAGTAAACGCTCGCGTTGAAACGTCTGAAATACGGAGCATTGCTAGAGAACTGTAACTGAGTTCGAGGAAAAAGATTTACATTCACTTCTTAACAGGAGCACCCTTCCCTACTGTCATTAGAGCGTGCAATCTTACGGAGCTACCGTAACCAGTAAATATTATGGGCATACAGTAAGGAAAAGTCAAGTTACTAATCTTGATGGGCTGAGTAAATTGCACAAAAAATCTAGACATTATTAGTATCGTTCATGGCTAAAATAAGGAAAGCTTACTCTGCGAATCGATCGACTTCATGTCGCCATAACTTAAGCATTCGGCGTTTTTCGCTCCATAATACCAACTCATCTCCCTGATAGCCAGTAACGAACATGAACTGCTCGACCTCATCATCTGACTCTCTGCAAACTTGGCTTTTGTAAAGGAAGGATTCCAGGATGACGTTGGAAGACTTACGAGGAATTTTTCCGTTTAATGAAACCATTATAGTACGAGTATTCAGGCCAATGAAGAAATGCATCAAGGGATCCGGCACTTGGATCCTCTTCCAACTCAGCTTGAAGTGCTTCTTTGTATTTCACGTAATCGCTAAACAGTTTCACGATGGGTTTAGAAATCATAGTTTTTTACAGTAGTTTGAAAAGTATAGCTTAGTGCTTTCTAAGGACAAATGGGAAGAAGTTGCTTCTACATTTGCAAGCTTCCCTCACGCTTTACAAATATTAAGCGCAATTGTGGGATCCCAGAGAGCATTCAACACTCCCATAGACGGGAAAAATAGTAGCCCAATTAAGGTTACGTTTACCCTTGGCGACGCGCGGTTTCCGCTGACCACGCCCCGCCTGCGATGAATCGATATTGGTGATCCAGATAGGACGGCGACTGGTTGCTAACGCAGACGCACTCTGGCAGTATGCCAATCCGAACTATGAATGCATCCATGGACAATCAAGGGATAAACTTGGGTGTACAGCAGGCTCTGAATCCGCCCTCGTGATTAATACGCTCCATCTATCCTTTGACGATTTTCTAATAATGAAAACTTTTACCTCACTAAAAATTTGGTGCTATCAGGTCCAATAGCATGAGGGAGGCTTTCGAAAGAGTTCCTCATTTCAATAAGCCCTTGCACATTTTCTGCATCTGACAAATTACCCGGATTGCTGACCACGACTGTTACAGGAGTGTATGAAGGAACCATATATTTATTGCGGATCCGGTCAATCTAAAAAGAAGACTGAGGAATAACTCGTCCAAAGGATGGCCGCCAGCTGTTCCACTGACCTCAAGCAGTTTGGAGTCGGGTAAGAACGTTTTGCGGGACGACAGGTCCACGGTCACATAAAGTGAGCCCTATAATAAAGGGCGATCAGCGGGCTGAAGACAAAAATCCCTAGAAATTGATCGCACTTCACTTACCATTATAGCTCCAGCTACAAATAAAACCCAAACAAGTGCCACCATTAATGAGAACCTGAAGTTGGCTACAACACCTGTATACCATCGAAGAAGCCTCTGAGTGAATTCTTTGAGCCGTGAGCATTTCTAAAAACCATATGATGGTGATCATTATGGGGTGATACAATCTGATTTGACTATCACCTCTTTCTCACTGGGATCCTTTGGCGAGTCGGCAAAAATTGCCATCATAGCCGCATAAAATGTAACTGAAAATAGTCGATGAACGTTATAGTGAAATGACTGTAGCAAGGCATCGAAACAAAGGGTACAATAGTCTGTCAGCTATGCTGAGGTAGAGGGGTAGGGGGTTTTCGATTGGACTCCACCTCTTAATGGACGTGTCTGCATGACTTAAACGTGTAAAGTGGAGCAACGTTTGCAGAAAATAAATAAATAGCTTGAGTCAATTTATTCGGCGCTCAAAATTAGATGTCAGAGCAGAATTTTGCTTCACTGTTTCTTTAACAACGTTCCTGGGTTTCTTTTCTGTGATCAGGGATCTCTATCCAAGCTGTTGTACCCTTTAACCAATACAGAAAACTAGTGTGCGTTGATTTCTGAGAAGCGATAAAACTTACGTT
Organism: Haemonchus placei; assembly: GCA_900617895.1. Taxonomy (NCBI): domain Eukaryota; kingdom Metazoa; phylum Nematoda; class Chromadorea; order Rhabditida; family Trichostrongylidae; genus Haemonchus; species Haemonchus placei. The sequence goes on from UZAF01016144.1 coordinate 72,898, forward strand.
GATAGAACATATCCATAAATATACAGGCAGCATTACCTATACAGAAAACACGGATTTCAAAGGGAGAGGAAATCGATCCAATGGCAAAAGCCAACGTATTTGTAAAGGCAGAGATTGCAATAGCTGGACCCGTCTCTACGAGCACCTACAAATACGACATTGCTACCTTCCAGTTAGGATCATTTATTGAGGCTTCCCAGTCATTGAATAGACTTGACAAATGTTTTTGCCTCTTCTGCTCTTTCTGTTTACACTTAGCGACTAGGGACCATGAAGAATCAGAGTCCTTCGCTAAAACTACGAATCGATCGCTGCCCCGCCCAATGGGCGGGGCACCGGCATGGATTGCCAGCCGATTTTCAATAAGTCTAGGGATCAATAGACATAGAAATAATACCTGTGCAATCATCTGGGAGCGGGATTGCATTTTTTCGTTGCGATTTTTTCCTATTCTATTCCAAGCATGAATCATCAGAAACGAGTCGTCAACACTGATTGCTAGCACCTGAACATGTTCCAGTTTGACCAATCTGGGCGATCACCTCTATTCCCGTTTATGATTCATAACTTTGATGTGCTTGTCAAGAACATGTAATTATTATTGACGTCACTTGGAGACAATAAAATCAGCTAGTTTCTAATTGCCTACCGTAACCCTAGCCGTTCAATAATTACTGGAACAACGATGACCCATAGAATTAAGGGTGTTGTCTGTAAATTTACTGCAGCTAATGCGTGTTCTTTCACAATTCACATAACAATTTTGCAAGTTTCCATCAAAACGTCTGGGCTGTAAATCTCGAGAAACTTACCAAGAAGGGTGTGATTCGAAGAATTGGTGAAAATGTCACACCCATAAGGAATATTGCTCCTAGAGCCGTACCACATGCCATAAATGGGACGACACATGCGGTAATTGAGAGAATCACCTGGAACAAACTTTAGTTGGTCTATCTATAACTCATTTGCTTACCCATAAAAGGACAGGATATGGATTTTGACTTCCAAAATCCTCTATATATATAAAGCGCTAACTTTGCGTGTCTGTTTGTATGCCCGTTTGTGTGTCCTCC
>UZAF01016144.1:91225-122542 GCA_900617895.1 Haemonchus placei
GAACAAAACCTTTTGACACACTATGCTACAGACAGGAGATCGGCATATTTATTACGTTCAATGTGAATATAGCTTCTTATGAATATAGATTGCTTACAAGTGATATACGGTACAACATTACTAAGGCAGAATGTGACACAGTTGTGGTCTGGTATTCTTTGCTCCTTTGAATAATGAACGTTTCAAAAACTGGTACCAAACCAGTAATATTGTCGTCTGCAATAGTTAATATCCTCAATACAGTCGTTGTATCGATGCAAAAAAAATGAAAAAAGAAAGTTCTACTTAGAGGAAGGAATGCAGGTTCACTGTGACCATAGAATCGAAGTGAACTGTACATTCGGTACGAATGGGGGTGGGGTGTTTAATCATTATGGAGCCATTCAGAAGGGAATGTTGCTCACAGCCACTTATAACTCGCGCTTCAAAAAAGGGTGTGATGCAGTAGGATCGAAATTGTCGCGTCGCGGCAAGAGAAGCGCACGCAAAGGAATATAACAGAATGCAGCAGCAGGTAAGTAATATATGAACAAAAGAACTAACAGCTATATCATGCTGAAAATAATGATCGTATATCGATTGAGCTGTATAAAGGACGCTGTAGCTGTAATAACGGCGAAGTGAATGGCCCGCGACAGCCGCGTGCGGCGAATCGATTCACAAAATCGATCCTACTGCCGTTTTCTCTCAAAAATCAGAAGGTTGACTATGGCTTCCATCAATGAGTGATACTTTTACAATTAAGTCAGAATTAGAAAAGTCAATGTATAGGGCACGAAGTCTGGAAGTATGAGAATTCAGCCCCAACTACACCCTTGCTGCCTATAGCAGAAAATGAATGTGTGATTGGAGCGCGCCATGTATGGGTCAGATTCCAATGATTGTGGCGTATTCGGGCTGGATGGTTACGATCCTTGCAGCTTGATGGCACGAGATCACTGTCAAATCTTCCCTGCGTGCATGCATGCATAAGATTCCAGGCGTTAACCCGCCACCCTGTTCTTAAGTACTATTACCAATCCAGATCCACGTCAGATACATGGCGTATCTCTGAAAGCATGATCAACGACGGAAAATCTTTGCAAAACTGTGACAACTAATACTGTTATGGCCCGATACCTGTTGAATGCCCTCAGAACTCGATCGTTGCACTTGAGATGATGAGCTGACCTCGTCCTGAACTTGATGTGTAATAGACAGACAATCGTTATGTCGCTGTAATATCCTCCTCGTGATGATACCATAAACTTTTGAAAGGTAAGAGCAGTTCTAGGAAAAAACAAAGCCCATTTGTCTCGGAACTAACTAGTGGAATCACTATTTCTTTCTGTTTTTGACCCAAAACAGTGTTCTGTCTGTCTTCTCGGGTTCAGCAATCCTCATTCCATACTTCGAATGTACTTCTGATCATCCAGTGGAACTTCCAAATCAGTTTCTGATAGCTTTTTGTCTTCTTAGACAAAAATTTGAATTCTATTGAAGCTATACAAGGAATCGCTTGACGTTTAACAATTCCACGTGGGAATAATCACACATTCGCTTCCCATTCAGAATCGGGTGTCATTTAAAAGCTTGCTTAGCATACACAATGGCTTACGGTGTTGTCTAACGTTCAAAACAACCTTTTCTTACTCCAAGACGAGTTTGGGAACCACTTAATCGACGCTCGAGGAAGGGAAAGCTGATCTAGTAGTTATCGATTAGGGATTTGAACGCGGGCCAAGTCCGCCCGCGCGCCATTCGTGTTGGCGGTCACGTGCGGGCTCAGCTATATCCATTCAAGTTCGAAAAATCGATTTTCATCGTTATCGTTTTCCCCGGGATCTCATGAAAATCACGTCCATGTACCTATAGGAGTTCCCTCTTTAGATAACCCCTTCCCGACATCTTGAATTACTGAAGTACTCAGTTCTTGTTGTGTTAACATGGTCCTCATCCATTCTATTCAATCATGAATACCCTCCACTGCAACGATACCATTTCCCTACCCCCAATTTACTTAACTTACCAGTACTCTATCGCTATGTCAATGTCGGCTATGTTTCTTATGATCATAGCATTATGTATTCAACTGAAATGTTTGTTTAGTATTCTGTCTGGTAAGTGGTTCCCCAGTAACTTGATAGTTGACTAATCGAATTCCTGTACTAAAATTATTTTCACCTATGCATTTTTCATGAAATGCATCTTTTGACAAACTCTCGGTAACCTTCCTTTGTTTCAATTACAGCATCTTTACTTCGTGCCCACAATATTAGGCCATGCCTAAAAGTTGGTGATTCAGGGCCCGAAAACCATTTCTGGGATGGAGTGGTGGGGGATGAAGGAGCATAAAAATGAATGGGTAGGACGTTTGGAGAAGGACAGGCTCATTGGTTGTACTAATTACAGTGGTTCATTACAAGACTGCACCATTGGCTTCGATTCATTTCTGCCTCTTCCTCGACAGCAACCAGATACTCCCAGCAGAACTGGTCCTCCACCGACTAGAGCTAATGAGTGGACTACCATAAGATACGGTTAATGTAGCGGGACTTATCATGCTTAGGAAAGCTCCAGCTGCCAGGAAAGATGGAAGTCGGACGGCCACAGCTGTAGGGTGGGTGCTCGAGCAGTAGTTTAATTTGGCTTCAGACAGGTATGGAACGCAATGTGGGGCTGATAATAAACTCGATCTTCATACTGTTAGGTTGGCAAATAAGTGTATGCTTTCTTCATCCAAGTGCTTCAAACGTTTGTTTTCAAGGTTAGCTTATTTTGTGGTCAACATATGACTATAAAAGTTTTTCTATTTGCTTTTTACCTTTTTTGGCAATGCCATTAGTGCGTCCCGTGAACCTCTGCAGAGTCTAGAGCTAAAAAAAAGATGAAATTTCTTCTTTGTGTACAACATTTTACCACCTTATAGTTCGGTCAGACGAGGGAAAGGAGGAAAAGTGTAAGAAAGTATGGGTCATGAGCATCAGCTGATTCTTCCAGTCTATTTCAAACATCCAGTACACATATCAACTCTGATTGGGAGAGGAAAGTTCAACATTCGGGAACACATAGGTAAGTTATGCCATGAGTGGGGTGTGTGTCAAATTTGAGTTGTCAATACCAAGACAGGAGGTTACTGTTAGGTTATCCGAGTTGAGGAGAGTCCTTGTAAGCCTTCCCTTCGAGTCTCCTCTTCAACTCTGCCGTTTTCCCAATCAGTAAGCATCTGGTTCTCTGCGCCTTTTCCCACTACTCTTATTCTCAATACTACGATCGATGATGTAAATGCTAATTATTCGTTCCCATTCCTACAGGTAGCGCTGTATTGTTCCATGCAGCTGGTTTGAAATAGCAAGGAAGCAAAACTGGAGTGCGATTATCGCTCACACCAAAGTTTTTGAGCCGTCTGAAATGGCGGTCGTAACAGGCTCACATCTGCTTCTTCACTATTATTAGATATCGTTTCTCCAAACGAATGACTTCAATCCGACGTATTTTATTGTTTTGTTCAATGGCGTTGAAGCATTTGCGCTTGCAATCGTTCCGCTACGCCCCATTAGAAAAGCCCATTCATTGTTCTTACGAGAATAAATGCTGCACTAAAATACTCGCAAAAATACCCGAACAAACGCGTTCTGGAAATTATATGAGCAATAGCAAAGCATAAATTATACGAAATCAGAAATATAATGGGAATGGGAAAAGAAAGGCAAACTGGGATTGGTACTTCTTGAAGCATTTAATCTGTATGCATGTTCATATGTAACCACTCTTTTGGGGAATCGTCAGCTACACCAAGTATTCAGCGAGCTGAGTCAGCCAGTTTACCTATCTGCTGCTTTGCTTAGCTTATGGGCATCTCGTTCAAAGTTCCACGTGCTAACCCTTCCCATTCTCCACAACCACGAAAATCGAAGACAAGAATTTGATTCTTACAGTGACTCTACTGTGAAATCAAATGCGATAGACGCATTTCATTCTGCGCCGCGACCTCGCTCGAAGACTTCTGTTCTATCCTCGTCGCATGTACGGCGCATCGAAAATAATCAAGTACAAACCTACGCTCTTGTTTTGGCTTCTGACAGTGCTGCACCGTAACGAAAAGTTCCAGGCGGGACCCGCCACGGCGGTGTTTTATTATTGTGCATTCTCCAACTCTCAGCCGCGCTGTCTCCAAAATGACCCGCTCCAGTTTATTGCCTCACTACTCGAACTACATATTGACTACCTCTCTTGTTTACCTGTGATGTACAAACCATCGCTTCTATCAAATTAATTGTGCGTTTCAGAACGATTATTCTTGTTCGGTTCAGGTTACAAATGAGAGGAAGGGGTAAATGTTTCTTTATTTGTTTACTGCTTACGTTAGTATACCTTTAAACAATTTAAACTTGCTTAACTCAGGAAGCTCTTTTGGTTTATTTGTTTGCGGTATCTTGTGCTGCTGGATGGAATCGATTTTTTCGTGGAGACCGATTAAACAGAATGAAGCTGGCGTTGCAAGAATGGTTCATTCGTAAATTTCTAAGCAAATGGGTTTTGTAAACCAGTCCGTTCTGCTCGCTGAAAAACTACCTGGCTTCATCTTCTTTCCCATTACAACTCTATCCTTTCCCGTTCTCCATATATTCAATCTGAGCGGTAAAAGAGTTTCTATCTGAGCGGTTTTCTATGACTAAAATCACATCGGAGACCATCGATACTGTAACCCAGGCTACAAGTTCTGGATGAAGTTTGTGGCTCTACCGCTTTTTGACAATGGTGAGCTTGCCCATGTGGCCCATTCCCTCTAACAGCTTAGCTTCTCTTTCAAGTAAAACAGTCTTCCAAGTAAAACAAATTCGTTATTCAGAGAAATCTATTTAATGTCTTGGCAGAGAGGAGGAGTAAGTAGCTGCAACTAGTCGTACGCTTGTTCGGAACAAGTTAAAAAGCGAGTTTTGGCTGCGCTTCATTTGCAAAGCTGTCGTACTCGCGGCAGCCATGAGTAAGCAACTTCGAATTTCGAACACTGGAATATGAATGATGACCGAAGCTTGAGATACCCTGACAGTCTAGGCAAAGATGTCTTCTGATGTGTACTTATAGGTGCGAAAACGGGCGTGGCTCGGACGAGTTTACTGCTGCTATTGCAAATAGCAAATGATTACGTCGCGTTCGTGACAGCATACTTGCGCGTTCTATTTGCGATAGCAATAGACTCTTCTTAAACACACCCTTCCCGTTCATACTGATACACACCCATGCGTTCTAATGATCATTTCTGATCTTTACTCTTTTCAGTTCCTACATTAGTAAAAGTTGCTGGTTAAGTTGGGAGCAACAAGGGTTATGTACCTACCGTCCTATTTTCTATGTAGCTTTGTGGAGCCATATTTGTACATTATGTTTTATTTTAGGTCATTCTACTTTTTTTTGGTATGAGAATAGAATTTTTTAACTTTTTCTACCGTCTTCAAGACAGAACTGTGTAAATCTACTGTTTTCTAATGCATTAATAAGACAGCTGACTCACTTCAATGTTGATTTATTACTAGGTTTCACTCAATTGTGCTTTGATCTCACATTTGTTATTTACCTTTTTATCTATAGTAATTTTTAGCGGTTATTTCATGATTTATGACAATTGTGATTCGGCCTGCCAAGTCTTCTGCAGCCAAGTCAATTTCGAATTCAAATTAGAACTATAAGAAGGATAGCGCTGAACCAGTCGTCCATTTGGTTCTAATTGGCTTGGAAATCAAATCAGTTTTTATGGAGTCCTATGCAAAACGCTGCTAGTGCACTTCAAACACATCCCAGACTTAGTCCAGCAGCAGGTGATGTGATAGAACGAGATTCGACGTACGACAGCTAATGACATTCAGTGGCGGACAAATTCTCGTCATCACTGAATACATAGTAGCTGCGTTACACAAATGGGGCGTAATGATAGCGATATATTTGGAGTGACTGGCAAAAATGACGTCTTACTGGAAAATATTTCCCACTTCCTTGAACGGGAGCCTTGACGCCGGAAGTGATCTTATTTTATCCCGCCAAGTAGGGCCCAAATGAGTACCTCGAATCGCGCCCATCGGGTATTAAAGGACACCTCGGGATATGAGAAACTTGCGATTAACTGGAACAAGGGCTTCACCAATGAAAATAACATTAACGGAACAATTCACCGATACTGAGAATGGTCAGTGTATAGGAAAGGGCTCTCATACAGCAGTGCAACTCGTCAATCCTTAAATCCGGTAGGAGTTTAGTTTTATATTTGTTTCAGCAATTTTCATTGCTCATGCACTGCTAATTGTTATCAGTAGCCGCCATCAATCATTTTTTATTTCTATAAAGGTATCCAATACTTCCTCATTTTTAATCGTACTTTTAAAACACAAGGAGCGGTTCCTCAAGCTGCCGAGTAGGAGTTTCTGAATTGGTGTTGAAGAGAGGAGGTACCTGGACAAGCTCTCCCTTTTTCCGTTTATCTAGATATCATCTCAACAACAAGTGTGCCGATTTATCAACATCTGCTGCAGCAACTGACCTCGTGACTGACATCGCATCAGAAAATTCTGAACACCCCAGACAGGTTGGGAGTGACCTTTTTTGCATGACCATATGTTCCGGAGGCTCTAGAGCAACGAACACCAGACACTTGCCTCTGGAGCGCTTCGTAGCTGGGAGGTTCGGGATTGATTGATGCGCCCAGGCAGGGCTACTTGTGCCCTTTGTATAGCCGTGTGTTCCTGATCGATTCGCAGCCCCGCCAGTAGCCCCGCCCTCGATGCTGTCCCGAACCGTTGCGGCCGCGAATCTTGCACACTCTGACGTGAGCCAAACTGCTCTTATGAGTTTTTCGGCCTTATATCCGAGTGTTGTTCTCTACAACTCACTCTTTAGTCTCTTAGTGCATTTTTTGCAAAAACTACTATAAAAACGGCAGGAAAAACAGGAAACACGAAAGGACCTCAGCCCATCTCAGTTTCAGATCCTGAACTTTCCATTCTGATATCTCTCATATGATTGACACTCTGCGCTTGATTGTCGCAATCAGCTCCTTTTATCTTATCTCGTTGGCTTCTATTCTCAGATCGCCGCGAAACGCGGCCTCGCTGCTCACGCTGCGCTTTAGTCGATGTATTTTCATTCATCTGTGTTTTCTCGTAGTCCAATGTTTTCTCTTTTACTTTTTACCCTTATGGGATGTGCATTTTTTCAGCGCAGAACATCGCGTCGGCGGGAGTGCGCACGGCCGTGTCAAATCGCAACTACCAACTGGTAACATCTGAGCGTTGAACGACACCGACATGACCGACAGTAAGAATTCCGTAAGTTCCGACATAGTACTTCATTCAAATCTTCAAAAAAGAGCTAAAGGAATTACCTTTGATCGATGCTATTACGTAGAGAATGGTGCTCAAAAATAATATTGCACTGCTGTTTGAACAATTCTTTGGTCGGCTAGAACTATTGGCTCGTCAGGACCTTCATCTTCCTCAGTTATTTGTTTCTTTGTGCAAACAGGCGAAAAATCCCTTCAATCTCTAGAGCGTATTCTACAGTTTCAATCGTGTATTCATGGAGCCTTACTGTTTCTTACTAAATGGTTATCAGTAAGTAAAAAAAAACTTAAGCTAATTACGAAATTTCAGACTTATTAAAAATTATAGTGGATTATAGTGTGAGTTTTGTGCAGCGGTTGCAAAGTGGGGTTGTTTCCGGCAATTAATCATTCTGAGTTGAAGTGGCTTACAATGAGTTGTTTTTACGAAGATTTCGTGAATATCACTATTAAACTGAACTGCATCAGACGCCTGTCCGCTTCTTCGCTGCTTCGGAGCTACTCTTTTTTATCGCACATGTTTGATGAATAGTGGGCTGGGATTATAAAATGCGCCTTTTACGCTGAAAAATTCCTCTCGATTTCTGTGTGCAGTGAGTTAAAGCGACCTAGTTCAATGAGTTTCGGCTTTTAGCAAAGCGACTTTCAAGATTGTGGACTTGTTTTGAAGTGGCAGTAGGGAATGAAATTTGATAACTGGAGCGGAAGCTGCTGCCGGCGTCTCCAGGCGGAGGTTCATCTAATTTGGACCCCCATCCCATTCAATACGCTTATCTTCGAAAAGCGACCACAACTCACTCTCTGCTTCGATGATTTTGCAGTTCACCCCTTTGCGGCTTAATATTTTACACATTTGAAAATTCCCTCTGTAACGGGTGTGCAAGTCCTACTTTATGTGGTCTATCCTGCATCAAGTGATCGATTCTTCGGAAAAAAAAATTTTGTTTGGTTGAAATCCAGTGTTAGTGAAGTTGTGAATAATTACTCGGGTGTTCGGAATTTGTTTTGCATCCCTTCTAAACTTTATAGAAGATTTTTTTAGAATATTTAGTTCAATTTTCTTGTGCTCAAACAATTGGCAATTGGGGGCCCCGCATATTAGTTGCAAAACATCTATAGGAACTCAGTCAGGAAGAATTCATGCAATGTTATCCGTATATGTCATTTTCGTTGACAGTTTTTTTTTTGAAAGTGGCGTCATGCATATGGAAAAGTATAGGCTATTGTAATAAGCTGATTGGAGTATGACTATAGTACCCTCTCGATAGGAAGCCTGGTAGTGGGAGGAGAAGACAAAATTGTCACCTTATGGTTGCTACACTCTTGGCTCAAAGCAGTTCTCACTGAGCTTGTACATTTCGGACTGGGATGCGTGCGCTTTGCGGGCTCTTTCGTAAAATGCAAAGGAATACTGTGTAGTGCTACAAACTTGCGAGATGTGTTTTGAAGTGGAAACTTCTGTGTTATGGTTGGTAGCGTTCGGATACGTCGGATTTGCTGATGTTTGCAATTTGTGATAGGACCAAACCCGGTAGCCCACGAGAATATCTCGTAACTGAGGTTTTGTGCTTGCTTGGGCTGCGAAGTTTATGGGATGGGTAAAAGCATAGAAGATAATTCTCCCAACTCATGCGCATATCTTCTACCAGACAGCTCAATATAAGAGGGCAACAATCAGGCTTTCTCCTATGGTGTTTGCTTATTTGGAGACCCGTGCCTTTTTGTTGGCTCATTTGATTGGGTTCACTTTCTCGTTCTTCTTCCTGCTCTCTACGTTTCGATAAAATAACTTCCAGTCGTTCTAAAGGCGGTCATTAGATATCATTTGAAATTATTTTAAGTGTTGATGATTATAAATTTGGACCATATTCAAAAGTTTTGATCTCCTTTGGACAGTCGGGAAAAAAAAGTGGAGGAGTCCGTTAGAGGTCACAGATGAGATTCAGAATAAAGTTTGAAAAGCTCACGGGTGTTAGTCCCCAGCTCTCATGCTTGAATTTTTTGAGTATTGTGTTCTCGCGAAATCATGTCACATTCCCATTCATCTTGTAGGTGCGTGCATATTATGAATGCAAGGAAAGACAAGCTTGAACGCAGGATTTCAAAGCTGCCGTTACATATTGCATGGAAATGAATGTCATGTTTTTTAGGAAGTCGTCGAGAAGCCGAGCGCGGAAAAAACTGAGCAGCCCGCTAACAGTGAAAAGCCCGTGAGTTTTATTTTCATTTTTGAACTAACTAAATGTTCTCCTCGAAAATTTCCCCGTTGAGCAGCAATTTTTTGTGACTACGTATCAATCTCGAGAAACAACACTCTGTTATCAATTGAAAATGGTCACAGCTCCTGCTAATTGCTACTTCTAGGGCTCCGGTCGATTCGTTCGAAGAATCTTTTGTTCTCACCACTGTTAACCTTTCTTATCTAAACTTCTCCGAATCTCTGAACGGTGGAACTTTCTCTGATAAAGTGGGCATAGTCATTTCGTTTTAGTCTAAAGTTTTCGCACTATACCATTTACACTATTTCAAGCTTTCTTAATTGGTGACGACTCGACTTTTGATTGCAGTCATGATAGGTGTCAGTCATTGCTACTGCACGAATCATAGAACGCTAATGAATAAGCATGTAAACCACTCGGTAGCTTTGCTGGTGATGGTGCTGAACTTCACCAGATCTAGTTATTGAATATTCTGATTGCTGCTAGAGTAAGTTTTTAGTAGGAAAGCCTTACCAGTGGGGGATGTGGTTGGGTATCGAAAGTCACTTAATTTGTCTATCACCATCGTAAACTACATGCTGAGTTGGATTTTGCCATTTAGTGATGGGACGACTTCATTATCCCTCATGTTCTTACTTGAGGTGAATCTCATCAAGGGGTTTTCATTAGGAATGGTACTCAAAAAGATGCCGCAGACCACTCAAACATTCTGATCTACCAGTGCTGCTTCCATCTTCAGCCTACAAATCTCTTCTTTGTTGAACTTTGTGCTGATCTCGTATTTATAGGTCGTAGCAAAGGGCGTGTCTGGTGTGGTAAAGTGGTTTAATGTGAAGAATGGATACGGATTTATCAACCGCACCGACACAAATGAAGACATCTTTGTCCATCAAACAGCTATTACCAACAATAACCCCAACAAGTTCCTTCGAAGCCTCGGAGATGGAGAAGAAGTAATATATTGTCGGATAGGTTAAAGGGCGATATGTTATAGTCGAATTGTAGGTTATGTTTGACGTTGTCGAAGGTGCCAAGGGACCTGAAGCTTCAAATGTGACCGCTAAGGATGGAGGACCGGTACAAGGATCGAAAGTGAGTTATTCCTTTTTTAGGTGCGGGTCTCAAGGATGACATCAAATCTTTGAATGTCATTATTTTTCACTTCCTACTGACTAAAATCAAGATCATAGCCGAGTTCTCTGTCTCTGTCGTTCGAATCAATAACAATGAAGAAATCAGAAATGTGGAAGCGTTAGTGAAATATAAGCCTCTCCATGATACTGCTGTTTTCAGTATGCAGCTGACCGCAATTCGGAGCGTGGTGGACGTCGCTTCAGGCGTAGGAATTTCTTCCGAAGCAGTCGTCGTGGGGCACCTGCTGGTGGCGAGGGACATGAGGAAGGGTTCACCAATGACCATGAAGCAGATAGACCGGAAGAGGTGATGGTTTCTCCGTTCTAATGACGATTTCTAGCAAGTGTTCTCTAGATATCAACAAACATCTCCTGTAAATAGAGCTTATGTCGCAAAATCGAAATCTGCTATTTTTCAGGGTGGTCAGCGTCGCTTCCGTGGAGGCCGTGGCCGCGGATATCGCGGTCGTGGTTACCGTTCTGGTGGCGGCCGTGGTGGCTCATACGCTAATGCAAATAATACCGAGGATGCGTCCGCTGAGGGACAGCAGGTAAGAAGCATTTTACCACTAAACTTCTCCCGTTATATTTAAACATCTTCGGTTCAGGCTGACGCAGTAAATGGAGGTGAAGGGGGACGTGGAAGAGGACGCAGAGGACGTGGAGGCCGTGGACGTCGAGGTCGCGGACGTGGTGGCAACGGAAATGGTGCTAAGGAGTCCGAAGCTTAGATGTAAGTTAACAGCATTTTTTGTCGTTGTATTATTGTCTTGTCATCAATTAACTGAGAGTGGGTAGGAAGAATTTGGTGTTTATATCTAATCTTTTCAGTTGATTCGATTCTATTTTGAGGCTAGGTCTTTCTTCTTATTCTTATATTTTTCAGCGGACGGTTCCCGGTCTTCTACTCCTCGATTCAATTTCTTGGGCATCAACTGTCATCCAGCTTCCATCATTTACTCTTTCTATTAGATCAAAAAACGACGAATCCCGTTACAATTGTCATCAGTTTTTATGGAACAGCTCTACCCGTACGCTGGGCTACCGTACAGCAGAATCCAACAGTAATTAAACCAATTTAGTTTTTGCACCGCCACAACATCGGCGGTAGCCAGGCGGCATGGAGTGACCATTCCTCATCATACTTTGTCATTTAAATTAATCTTTAATATTATTTTCAAACCTAAAGTAATTAGCTATTGATAGATTGCAGAAGTTGTTTTATTTAATTTGTTGTTGTAGAAATTTGATGAGGACTTGGTTCGCTATCCTACAACAACTATGCCCTATTTCTTAATTTTCACCATCTTTTAGTCTGGGTGATGCCCAGAAATCGCTCTACATCTTTGAATAAATTGTTATGTTCCCAATTCGTTCAAACTTCACACTATTACCCATGTCTCAGTAGCAAAGTAAGAGGTGTCCCAAAAACATTGAAAATAATTCAGTTAAAAGAAACAGGCTTCGGGAACAACCTTGTGACTGAGATTTTGTTCTTCAGTTGGTCAATGAGCCCAAAATAGGTGTCATGGGGATCTACGGTTGCTTCTTTTTACCTGCGTTACTTACTTTTCGAGAGCCTACATAACTGAATGAGTAATGATTTGTAGTAGAGGTACCTCTGAAAAATGGTTCCCACAGCAATTCCAAATAATGGATCATCTAAAAGGAATCCCCCGAAAATGTGTAAGACCCCAGCAACGAGGACAACTCTCTATATCCTTAATAGCCCCTTTTGGTAAATGAGGTCGAAAGAAAAAAAAGAACAATTTTCTAAGATTTCTTTTATCCCTCCGTGACCGAGGATCTAACCAACATAATCGGCTTACATCGCTTAGATGCCCAAGCTACTCTGAGGTTGGTTTATCCGGAATAGCGATGTAGTACTTTACACAGAAGGCAACTCCTATAAGCCCTGTTGCAAAACAGGACGTAAGACTGGTTGGGCGTCAGGGTTTTCTAAACTTAAGGACGCCTTTTGAAAGTAAATGAAACGAGTTTTACAAACAGCCTACCGAATATTGTTGAGGTAAAGCTGACTTGCAGATTGACGACAGAAAGAAAAACCTCGTAAACGGCGTAATAAACCGTACAAAAAGGGAATCAAAGCCTGTGTCGGAATGAGCACTCGTAGGATCGAGCATCTACGGCCATGGAAGAGGGTGCAGACATCGCAGCCATTACTTAGTCACCGTTTTCGCGAAACACAACAAGCGTTTCTATGGACGAGGCTGGTGCTGGCATGTGAAAGGAGTAGTAGATAACGAACTACTGAAGAGTAAACGCCATCGAGAACTCCAGGACGTCCCTCATGAGCCCCTATGCCTCTGCAAGCGCTTTGTCCCATCAGGCATTTCATCCCATTACGGTAGTCATAATAGATTAGGCTAATCAAAAGTGTAGACATTTATCGGAATTTTAGATTGTTTTAATGAGTAGTTGTACCATAGACGAAGATCATTGATTAATTCTGCCCATTTGAGTGGAAGTCGAATGCTAGGCGTATCCTCAGAAAGCAAATCAGCAATCAGAAAACAAACAAATCAACATCATTTCTAGAAAGAAACTCGATATCCATATACTGTAATGCTCTGACCCACCATTCTAGAAAGATCGATTAGTGCAGCCATCTGGGCGAAGTAAACGTGGGTGGTTGAGGGACCTGAAGGCACTTGACTCCACTCACATTACAACTACCGTGGTTTCAACAGCGTACTTAAGAAATAAGGCAGCAAGGGATCGAAAATCGTTCGTGGCTATGGAATGTTGTCCAAAATGCATGAAGCAGATCGATCCGGTATTTCTGATGAGGTTTTTATACATAGTCGGCGCCGACATTGATTACCATAATAGCACACGCTGACTTAGATGCTAGACGTACTCGGTATTGCCCATTAAATTAACTGCGGTCGAAGTGAAGTAGGTAGGTTTCAAGGCTGTTCAGTTGGCTTTTAGCGAGAATTCCTTAGAACTGCTCATGTCGGACGATGAAGGGCTCTTTACCGAACAGATGGCGTGACCTGATGCGCGCTGCGCGGAGAACCCTTGCCCCTTGGAGATTTGGGATCTGGCGCGAAAGGCGCCGATTCAAATCGTCGACGATTCCCGTCAAGCAGCCGTCTGAGGTCGGCCGGCGCTTGACTCATCGCATTCAAAACATGACCTCGTCAGTTTATTTGTGTCTACGGTCTCATTTCTTGTTTTCGGACGTATTGCTTAACTTGGGCCTATTTTCGGACTATAGTGTTCTTTTATGTGCTTGGTAGGCATCGGAGGGAAGGGGAAATTGTGCCCGAACTTTCTGTCATTTTGGGTTTTTATTATTCGATTAAGTGGACTTCAGGAGCTGGAATTATATGAGCCACTACCAATATCATTCACTATATTAGGTCCCGCGCACGACTGTCATCGTCACGTTCCCATATAAATCCATATTGCGAATTTTTCTATTTTTAGAAAGCCGTTTGTATACATAGTTTCCAGCTGCCATCCGAATTGCTACCAGAATGTGATACAGTACTCTGAAACGTTCCTTCTCGAAATATCTTAGATTATATCGTGATAAAAGTAGCGGTTGATTCCCTTATCATAACATTCCACCCACAGTATGGAAGCTAGGTTCATTTCATATTCAGTACGTCTAACGGCAACGTCGGCTAGCTCTTGAAGTGGTTTCATTTCTGATTGTTTCGGGCGATAAACCTATGATAGGTTCCATATTACTTCCGCACTTCTGTTAACTTGGTTTTTCAGCACATCCTTGAATTATTTCATGTCTATATACTTGTCACGGAAGGAAACGGAACTAGATGTTCTCAAAGTGAGTCGTTAACTCGGAATATTTCCTAGAATCCGTATTCTGTGGTCTCTAATTATGCTATAACCAGGCAAGTCATAATGAGCTGGCTGGTCGAATCAAGGCAGCTGAGGCCCACGGTAAAACTCTAGTCTGGGTACCCCACGAAAAAGATGGTTTCGTTCTCTCCTTTATAATCGACGAACCGGATAATGAAGGTAAGTTATGGCGACGTTTTATACATTTGCAGTGGAATTCCTGATAATTTTGAACATGGGTTTTCAGGATACGTGCAGGTTGAGTTACTGGATTCGCATGAACGTCAGCGTGTGAGTCGTGATGACTACCAAAAAGTGAATCCACCTCGATTCGATAAGTGTGAAGATATGTCAAGCATGTCTTGCCTGAATGAAGCTTCCGTTTTACACAACCTACGGCAGCGCTTCTTCTCTAACCTTATATATGTAAGTTTGCATAATCATTTTTATCAGCTTATTTCTTTATCTAAGGCATTCGATTTTGAATAGATGTTTATCAGATAGGATACAGATATCATTCGTTTCTAGTAGTGACGGCACCCACTTCATAGTTTCGGAAGGAGATATTTATAGCATAGCTTGCATAGCTTTCGTTATTATATTCAATCTTATTCTTTTATATATTTTTCTCGCTAGCTTCTAGAACAGGGAAAGAGGGAACTCTTTTCGTAAAAACCTAATGGATTCTATATTCTTTAACTTTTTCCTTTTACAGACGTACTCTGGACTGTTTTGTGTTGTTGTTAATCCTTATAAACGGCTTCCCATCTATACTGATTCCATCGCAGAACAATATAAGGTCAGTATTCCGAACTTGCTATATTAGGGTGTGCTCAATGTTAAATGACACTGCCTGTGTAAACGTTTTAAAGCATTGTGCTTTGGGTAAGGTACTTTGATCGTTCGCTAATTCGCCTTGGAAAGTGCCAAGCATCTGGCGCCAAGAAGTTGATCGTTTCCAGGGAAAGAAGAGAAAGGAGATGCCACCTCATATTTTTGCTGTCACTGATGAGGCTTATCGTAATATGCTGCAAGATCGGGAGGATCAATCTATTTTGTGCACGTTCGTATCTTTACAACAGTAGGTATTGTCCTTGTACACATAACCTTCTCGAATTATAATTTAGGGGCGAATCAGGTGCTGGCAAGACGGAGAACACGAAGAAGGTTATTCAATATCTCGCCCACGTTGCCGCACCGAGATCAAGTAGCAGCAAGGTATAACTTCACTATATTGAATACCTTAGTTCTAGTTATTCTCTCGTGCACTTTAGCGCGTTGGAAAAGTCAACGGCAGTCCAGTCCACTCACGGCTTGTGGTGCGTGTGCATGGAACACTGTGTTTATTAACGAAATATGAAGCCTTCAGTCATTCTCCATCTTAGTCTTGTACCAATGTTTATTTGCATTCATGTTCAGGGTCGTCTTGAAGAACAGCTTCTGCAAGCAAATCCTATTTTAGAGGCTTTCGGCAATAGTAAAACAATAAAGAACGACAATTCATCGAGATTCGTATGTTCTTTTTATCTCCTTGTAATTTTGTTAGTGATCGACAGCAGTTCTCATACACAATTTAGCGATTATTGTTTTCTAACCTTATACCAAATGAATAGGGAATTGATCCAGAGCTGATCGTTGAGCGAACACTTTGATTTATAGCTTTGATACTTTGATACTATCACTGGTCTATATTTAGGTAATCGCAGATTCAGTAGGTCATCAGGAAAGTCATAGTTTTTGTTTTATGCACAGCTGTTGTGACTAGGACAAATTTTAGGGCAAATTCATCAGAATTCATTTTGATGCTGCTGGTGCTATATCAGGAGGGAATATAGAATTTTACCTTCTGGAAAAGTCTCGTATTCTTCGGCAGTCAGCTGATGAACGATGTTTTCATATCTTTTATCAGCTGCTCAAAGGAGCCAGCGCCGAGCAGCGGGGTCAGACTATCTTGTTTAACTATTTGCAGGTTTTATATAAAAACTTAAGCAGAATGTATTTCAGGTGCGCTTTTGCTTGAGTCCAGCCCGAGTCAATATAATTTCTTATCTAACGGTGACATATGCATACCGGGAGTTGAGGATGCTGGCGAATTTGAGGAGACGTTGCGTGCAATGAAAATTGTTGGTTTTCAAGACGATGAAATTCAGGGTACCATATTTCCTGCTTTTGTTTGTAGTGTTTTTCTCATACTTACTTATACTTTATTTAAGCTATCCTGCGTATCATTTCGGCAGTTTTGTTATTTGGAAACCTTCAATTTTCACACGAAGGCAAAAATTCGGATCAAGCTGTGCTACAGAATGATGGTGTAGCTCATAAGATATGCACGCTGTTGGGGCTGAATCTTGGTGAAGTCATGAAGGCTTTTCTGAAGCCGAAAATAAAAGTTAGTTGGTTTTGTTAGGATGATTTTTGATCTTCGCACGTTATTTCAATATTAATTTCATTTTGCAGGTGGGCCGTGAGTTTGTTCATCGTAGCCAGAATGAAGAGCAGGCAAGATTTTCTGTTGGAGCTATTTCCAAAGCATGCTACGAGCGACTATTCAGGTGTGTGATAAGGATACTTTCAGTGGTTCCTTTCTCAGAGTAGCTTTATTGTACCATTTGTTTGTAGATGGCTGGTACAACGCCTAAATAGGTCTCTAGATCGCACTCGCCAGCATGCTGTTTCCTTTGTAGGAATTCTCGACATTGCTGGGTAACGATCATTCATTCTTATCCACAAGCTGGTATTTCGTGAATTGGTGGCAATTTTCAGCTTTGAAATTTTCGAGATGAACTCGTTTGAGCAGCTTTGCATCAACTATACCAACGAAAAACTGCAGCAATTGTTTAACAACACCATGTTTGAGAAAGAACAGCAAGAATACCTCAATGAAGGGCTTGAATGGGATATGATCGATTTTGGACTCAACCTCAAACCCACGATCGACCTTATCGAGAAGGTAAATACATGGTCGTACTGTACTCATATTTAATGCCAATTGCTTCTTGCTTTTCACTGAATTTCATGCTAATGGTGGACTTTCGACTTAATACTCTGTATTATTTACTCATGTTACAGCCGATGGGTATTTTATCCACTCTCGATGACATTTGCCTTTTCCCACAAGGAAACGATACTGGATTTGTTGAAAGGCTAGCGGCTCAACATCACAATCACTCAAAATATCTCGTTCCGGAAATGCGTTCAAAGTTAGTTTTTACTTTTTGTCCAATGTCGAAAGTCATCTCACCATGTTTGTTCAGAAGTGACTTCGCTATAGTGCATTATGCTGGTCGCGTTGATTATCAGGCACAGGGTTGGCGTGTAAAGAACATGGATCCTTTGAATGAGAATGTGGTTGAACTCCTTCAGCTCAGCAAAGACTCGCTTGTTTGTGAGATTTGGAAAGATGGTAAGTTAATACTTTTTTTGGATCTTCTATTCATACGAGAACTACGAGAAATAACTTCTGCTTTGAGCGTTTTGATATTCAGTAAATTAGGAGCTTTCAGTGAGCGATATGTGCTGCATGGCTGCGACAGAGGTTGGAGAGGCGGCGGCTGTTTTTGGAGGTCGTGTTAAAAAAGGAATGTTCCGAACGGTCTCGCAGATGCATAAAGAACAACTTACTCGTCTTATGACCACGCTTAACAACACGAATCCGCACTTTGTACGGTGCATCATTCCCAACCATGAAAAGCGCGTAAGTTTTTTCAGCTCCTTCAGTTTTAAGTTTGGTCGGGAACAGAAAAAAANAAAAAAATAATTTGAATAGTCCCACAGAATTAGGAAGAAAGGACTATGTATTCCTTTACAGCATGGAGTTCTGAATGCTCACCTCGTCCTAGATCAATTGAGATGCAACGGAGTTCTTGAAGGAATCAGGATATGTCGTCAAGGATTTCCCAACAGGATAACATTCCAGGTATTCTTATTTTATTTTTCTTTTATAATCTCACGCATTATCTGAATATCATAATCTTGATGATACAGTGATCTTTGAAGCTTATGCGAGATGATATTTACATACCATATTTGCAGGAATTTCGACAGCGGTATGAGAAGTTATTAGCACCAAATGCCATCCCTCATGGTTTTATGGATGGGAAGGAGGCTGTTCGGTTAGTAGCACCTCGAGTTTTTTCTTGGGCATACGCTGTATGGTCATACATTGCGTTAAAATGTTGAATAGTAAAGTATATCTGCACAGAAGTTATATATGAGAAAACTTTTCAGTCGAATCCTCGAAGCAATCGATGTACAGCCATCCCTTTATCGAATTGGGCAATCGAAAGTGTTCTTCCGAACTGGAGTTATTGCTGGGCTTGAGGAGGACCGTGATGAGAAGCTAGCTGTGCTTGTTGTTCGCTTTCAGGTTCCATTTGAATACTTTTATATTTTGTTTTCAACATTTAGCTGATTTTGTCTCAACATCTTGTTGAACATTGCTTTCAAGTTACAACCCTTCGGAATAAAAATTTTACAGGCGCTTTGTCGTGGTGTGTTAGCTCGTGCTGATTTCAACAGACGCCGAGAAAAAGCTGCTGCCATTCGTATAATCCAGCGCAATGGTTTGGCTTGGATACGACTTCGAGGATGGCTTTGGTGGAGGCTTTTCACTAAGGTGACTTCTTAACAAAGAAAATACAGCAGTTGCAGCACAATAAACTATGTGGTTCAGGTGAAGCCCTTGCTGGAAATAACCAATAAGGATATGTTAATCGCTGAAAAAGAACAAGAGCTCAAAACTACTTCTGAAAAGCTGAGAAGAAGTGAAATATTCATTAACGACATGTACCGTAAGATTGAAAAGGTATGTTGAATAAAAAAAAAACGATTACTTGTTTGCGTGTAATCTTTTACTTAATCATTTCCAGTATGGCGAAGAGAAATCACGTTTACAAGAGAAGTTGGACCTGGAGAGTATGGAACGCGCAGAAGTAGATGAAGAAAGACAGCGCATTGCAGCTCGGAAGGTGGATGCTTTCCCTGGGTTCAAGTTTTGCTATGATTCATACGGAGGTTTAGATGGAGCTGGAGACCGCTCTTGACCAAATGGAGAAACAGTTGCACGCCGAAGAGCAACGGCGTGAGGTTGCTGAGCGTGAGCGGAAGAAGTTGATGGTACGCCCTTCAATTCCTATAGGACTCACAACTTCTAGTTCTCAATAATTTCAGGATAATGTTCACGACTTGGAGCATCATCTAGAGGAAGAGGAGCGAACTCGACAAACGCTACATATAGAAAAGGTAGAATTAGAGAAGAAGTTAAGAGACCTGGAAAGCCAAAATATGGAAAATGAGGAGGCTGCTGGACGGGTTAGTTAGTTGTTATTGTCCTGAACAGATTCCTTCTGCTGTTGTACTTTATGAGAAGCAGTTCTGCTTTTAGCTAATAAAAGAGAAACGAGCATTGGAAGAAAAGGTCAAGGAACTGTCAGCTCGTTTAATTGATGAAGAAGAGAGAACAAAATCGCTCCTCAAGCAGAAAAGTAAAGTCGAAATTTCTGCAGTCGATTTACAAGACGAACTGGAAAGGTAATGTGATGGGACAATGTTATAACCTGTCTCTTAAACTACAAGTTTCAGAGAGAAAGCAGCAAGAAACGAAGCCGAAGCATCGAAACGAGCACTCGAAGGTGAACTACGAGAAGAAAAGGATACCGCCGCAGAGCGTCTCCGAAAAATCGAGGAGCTCGCCCAAATGTTGAGTCGCAAGGATGCTGAGCTCGTTCAGATCAAACTAAGGTAGAAAATTCTAGTTTGGTTCGTATACAGTGTTTTGAATATTTGTGTGTTTTAAGAAACGATGAGGAAACAGCGACACGACAGCAGCTAGAGAGAAATCTACGTGAGTTGCAGTCTCAACTAGATGACGCAGTGGAGGATCTCAAGCAGGAGCAAGCGTTAAGGTGGGGATCAAAACGTCATTTTGACCTTAGAAACTGAGGCGTAACATGGTATGAAACGGATAAAAAGCTCAAGTTGTTGATCTGGAAATAGGCAATTAGTTGTTTACTAAAAGTTACTATGTTCTTCTTGTTCTGCTCCAATCCTAGCGTCCAATTCTCTGATCTTTATTCTTGATAGTTTCTTTTGCATTGCTCATTCTAGTGTCGTTTAGTATTCGTCCTAATTTGCCTTACTTTCATCAGAGTGAAATCCGAGAAAGCACGTCGCGATCTAAGTGAACAAGTGGAGACCTATAAACTTGAGTTGGAGGAATCTCAGGACAAGAGCGCCTCTCACCATGCAATGAGAACAAAGCGAGAGGAGGAGTACAACTTGTTGCAGGTATTTGTTTGTTGACTGACTGTTCTCGGATGACTTATTTTCCTATATTGATGAACTTCAAACCGTGTTTCTGCAGATTTTGTGGGCTTAACAATAGAAATATCTCTATCACCAATTATAGAGCTTATTTTTCATTGATTACAGAGCCAACTAGCCGAGAGCATACGCGAAGCTGATCAAAGATATGAAGCACTGCGTGCTAAACATATGAAACAGATTGAAGAGCTAGGCGAGGAGATGGATCAGCTCAAACGAGCCAGAGCTGCGGTGTGTACTTTATTTCAAGCATTTTGTTTCTTAACAGCAGCCTCATTGTAATAGTAATTCAGTCAGAGAAAGCCCGAACTCAGCTGGAGAACGATCTCGTCAATACTCAAGCTGAGTTGGCGACTCTTCAGTCTTTGAGAAGTGATAGTGAACGGAAAAGAAAGGTGATGTTTTATTTGGTAGATAATTATGACTTTGATATTATTACAACATTCAGTCTTGATATGCTCTACTTTAGATAGCTGATACGCAACTCGCTGACCAAGCCCTTCGCTTGCAACAATACACTGAAGAGAACGAGCAACTCGTTTCGAAAGTCACTAAGGTGAGCAGCAAAGTCGTGCAAGATGAATCAACTTTCCTAACCTCTTTCTAACTTCTAACAGTCATATCTTTTTAGCTGGCAAGTGATCTGGAAGCTGCTATGAAAGGACGTGAATCAGATGCAGAGGCCAACGGTAGTCTGCTAAAGAAAATCGCCAATCTTGAAATGGAAATTTCTGAGATGGCTGAAGTCAGCTCTCAACTCCACTTATCTATTTGTCCAGATTTTCATGTGCAGTGAAAACTCATTTTTTGTAGGCAGCAGAAGAAGCAGCAAAGAATCGTATAAATCTTACTGCAAAGTTAAGAAAATCAGAAGATGAAATACTAGAGTTGCGAGAAGCTCAAGATGAGTTGAAACAACTAATTGAAAAGTCCGAAAAGGTGACAGAGCACTTCTTTTCTTCACATTTATTGGCAGCTATCCTTGTTGTTGTAGGAAGCGACATCGCTGAAGTCTCAGCTGTCAGATGCTCGTAAACGATTGGATGAGGAGATTTCCGATGCGGTGGCAGAAGCACAGCGTAAACTATCTCGTGAGCTAGCGGCTGCTGAAGCACGAGTCAGTGAAGCCGAAGCTGCTCGCGACAAAGCGGAGCGTGCCAAAGTGAAAGCACAGCAAGAGGTACAGTATTAACTTTCATGCTAACTATGCAGTAGAATTCTAATATTCGTTTTACATAGGCCGAAGATGCTTGCCGCGAAATCTCGGAAATCACTGCTTCAGTTAGAGAATGTGAGCGTAAACAAAGAAAGTTTGATCAACTGTTGGCCGAAGAAAAAGCTAACACCGCAAAAGTTATGGCCGATCGAGATGTTGCTCAACAGCAGGTCAATACTACTTGATAAGGCTGTTTTATAAGCTGTACGAATGGTGATAGTCTAGGCTAGAGATGCGGAAACGCGCCACTTGAATGCGGTCAAAGAAATAAAAGATCTTCGCAGT
Source organism: Haemonchus placei (assembly GCA_900617895.1). Taxonomy (NCBI): domain Eukaryota; kingdom Metazoa; phylum Nematoda; class Chromadorea; order Rhabditida; family Trichostrongylidae; genus Haemonchus; species Haemonchus placei. The sequence continues at coordinate 113,546 of UZAF01016144.1, forward strand.
CAAATAGATGCTATGGAGAAGGAACGACGAATATTGCGCCTCGAAGTTGACAACTTAGTCGGTTCCCTCATTCTTCGATTTGCTTACAGTTCGCCCGCATGTTTTTTGAATGTAGGCCTCGACAAAGGACGACGCGGGGAAAAGTGTCTTCGAACTAGAAAAAGCGAAAAAGCGTTTGGAGGAGGAGCTCATGGAGGCTAAGGAGCAGGTACGTTCAGTTACTTTGAGGTTATCTCATTGTTTTACTACCGATTACTACATTGAGAGTTGGATGTCGCACATGCTTTCGCAATTTCAGATAATTGAATTGGAAGATGCTCTACAAATGGCTGACGATGCAAAAACAAGAACGGAGGTCATGCATCAAGCAGCGAAACAGGACTGGGAGAGACAGCTATCGCAGAAGAACGACGAGGAGGAAGATCAACGACGATCTCTTTCAAAAAGGGTGTGCTTTTTTGATATACAGATGGGAAGGTGAAGCGGTTCTCACCTAATTATTGTTATTTGATTTTTTAGTTGCGTGAATTGGAAGAAGAACTGAATGTGGAACAACGATTCAAAGCGCAAGCTGCAGCGTCAAAGAAAAAGTTGGAAGCGCAAGTATGGAAAAATCTGTTCTTTGAAAGGACTTCTGACATAACCCTATGACTGTTCAGATAGTGTCATTGCAAGAGGAAATCGAACACCTGACAAAACAAAACGAAGAGTCATGCAGGCAGATCCGTCGTATACAACTCAGCGCCAAGGAGGCTGAGACTGAAGGAGCTGAAGCTAGAGCGGCCATGGACGAAGCCCTATGCAAAGCGAGAGATGCTGAGAAGCGGTAATAACTTTTACTCCCAGGGTTCAATAATGGAATGATGACGAGGTAGCAGAAACCGTGAAATTCAGATTGCGTTCGGCTGAAGCAGATATCTCTCGTCTGAGCAGTGAGCTGTCATCGTGTCAATTAGCTCGTAGAAAAGCCGAGACAGAACGGGATGATGTCGCCGAAGAGCTAGCGACATTACGCCAAGGAGGTATAATGGGACAAGAGGAAAAGAAGAAGTTCGTGGATTTTCTTGGTGTCAAATATTCGAACCAAACATGGTTTTTTCAGGTTTGAAAAAATTATCGCGGACTTGCAAGATATGCTTGAAGAAGAGCAAACAAGCAACGAGTTGGTGAATGAAAAGCTGAAGAAAGCTCAAGCACAGGTTGCTCTTGATTTCGATCTTCTGCTTTTTTTTATATAAATTATTAGGGCACAACTCTAAGTGGTTTTTTGGAGTCGTTTTGTTCTATATCTCACCGTTTTCGCCGCAGGTCTGAGCTTCTGAAACTTCTTGAGCGCCTGGAGGCGATGTTATAGATGACTGAGATGAGGAAATCTATTTTGTTTAACCTTTTCCGGCAATCTTAAGGAAGCAGGTTCTGTAAAGATTAGCGATATATGACTTTGGCTATCAAATCTTATTCGATGTAGGCTTATTGGGACTTTTCCATTCTTGTTGGTCGGTATGACTTTTCAATAACAAATCTTACACTTTTGGCGCTAGGGTGCTTGCAATTAAGAATGGCATGAGAACTACTTGTGAAAAACGGTTAAGCCGCATGCATATCTACAGCCTGAATTATTCTGTTAAGGTCGAACAACTAACTTCCGAATTGACCATGGAGCGGTCCTTGTGTGAACGGGCAGATGCAGATAAAGTAACCCTGGAACGAACTGTTCGAGAGCTGAAATCTCAGTTGCAAGATGCTGAATGTAAGGAACATGAATTTTTGTCCGCTTTAGTGGCAGTTTCATAGTTTCATATACAGCAGCAGCAGCGACTCGTGTTCGCAGCCAGCTTGCCGCAGCTGAAGCGAAGGCGCAAATGTTAGAGCAGCAATTACAAGCAGAAGAACAGGAGAAAGCTCGCGTCTGCCGTCAGGTAAGCCATGAAATTTTAGATTTTTAATATAATTAGAAGCAAAATATAATGTAGGCTCGTCGACTTGAAGCCCGAATAATGGAGATGAATGTACAGTTTGAAGAGGAAAGGCGTCAAATTGAGCAACATCGTGAATCGGTAAGCCTTCATTAGGATTTATATTATAGCGTGGTGTACAGGTGCAATTTTTCTTTTATCTAATTCCGAAGGAAAGTGTTTAGTGTGAACGTGCCAACTCGCGGTACAAGGCAGAAAGACGTCGTGCTCAAGAGTTGGAGGAAGAAGTAGCAGCTGCGAACTCCAAATATCGAGAAGCTTCAAGGCAACTTATGGATCTAAATGATGCGAACGACGCCCTCACAAGAGAAGTGAATGCTCTACGGGTATGAATCGATAACCCTTTGTTCCGATTTTACTTCTCTACTTAATTTGAAGTCTATCGTTGATAATCTTGTTCGACAGGCTCGCGCTGCAATAGCCGGTGACCGTCGACTCCTTAGCGCTTCGAGGGACTTGAGAAGATACGGTAGTAACAATTCGATAACAAAAGGTATCTCAGTCGTTTCTTCTACTCCTATTATACATGAGTCAAAGCAAAAATTGTGTAAAAACTTATAGGTGAAGAGTATGCGGCAGGAGGTGCGAGAAGTATAAACTCTATTGGTGGAAGCGACAACATGGAGACACGTCCCTCATCGCGCAATACACCAGCTGGTTCGAACCACGATCCGAGTGAAGACGACGACTCTTTTAAGACTTAATTCCATTTATTACAATTCATCTGAAAATCTCGGTTATTGATTGTTTAGGTGATGTGCTTTTTGCATAATCGGGTCGTGAAACCCAAATCATAGGCCCTACTGCCAAGTCTCATTCAATTGTCGCATGTACGGTTCATATTTTATTACACAGTCTGATGCTTTACTCTAAAATTACCTAAATAATTACATGTATATTCTATTTAATTTTTCTGTGTATAGTTACGTTCCTACCTTAACTGACCGATTTGAATTTTTTTTTTGTAAAATGGAAAACGAAATGGAATCCGCCGGTTTTTACATAATAAAAGGTTCGTTTGTTTGATACACGTGGGACGTCTAACGTGAGATCTGTGAAAATGTGTGGTAAGGAACTTACATAGTTGGCCATACTTGAGTGATGAAGGCATGAGCAGGTAGAGAAGTAATAGTGGGTCATGGAAGTAGCTGTAGAAGAAGCACCATGGGATCATTAGGCTAGACCTACAAGGGCCAGCTAATGAGTAAAGACTACGAAAATTCTGTTTCACCACTAAACGGCAAAGATCGCCAAGAAGGGTTGTAGCCAGTTTTTGAGAAGCAATCATGACATGAATTTAGAATTAGTTATCGTCTTTGAAAATTGAGGAAAGCGCGAGCTCATACGTACGTACGTACGTGGCGACGTTTTGTACAGCCGTTAACTGCCTCTCCCGCTCTACGCCCTACCTACAAAAAACGGTCCACTGGCCAAACATTACACTTTCGAGGCGGATATCCGCATAATTGAGTGGCATAGAGACCTCGCCTGAGGAACAAGTGACGTGTTCTTACATAATTTTATTATACAAAAATACTTGTTGAACGAAGATGTTCACCTTCTTTTCACAACAAATTCATCAAAGCCGAACAATAATAACAACAACCAAGAAAACAACGCCTAAAAAATCTCACATGACGATGCTATTGTACAGAAACTCGTAAACCAACTTGGACAAGTATTGATAGCAATCAACAATAAACTCTAGACTATGGAATATCTTCTCTCGACCGTGTTTCATATGTTTGTTTCACACAAGAAGAACAACAAGAACAAAGTCAAAAAAAAAACAACAATGTTCTAAACATGAAACACATTCTTACAGTACTTCTCAGCAATATGCGGAGCAACGTGGAACGGTTACAATGAAACAATAAATGATCACTAACTATCTTGAATTTTCTAACTAGCTTCTATCCAATATAAGTTAACTACAGGAAAAAAAGTCTGGAAGAAGTAATCGAGATCAAGAACCTTTACTCTTAGCTCTTCTGGGAATAAATGGGCGAAGTCGAGGATCCCGCTGCTTTGCTGAAAAAAATTCAAGTTTTAAACGGTGCTCATGTGCGAAATAGGTCCATCAGCTAACTTCGACGGAACTGTTACGTACAGCGCTCGAAAAATTCCTATGTTAATCGGAGTAACCATCATCTCAGGTCGTTCCGCTGATAACAGGCGGGCGCATGGGGCTAGAGACGGCAATATCTAAGTGCTTTCATACCCCCACCATTCCGAAAAAGAGGGATAGATTTTGAGCTTCTTTATATTTAGAGTAATCGAAGTTGAATTAAATGATTAACCAAGTTTTCAAGGAGCACAGTATAAATAGCTAAGCTGTTTATTCGAAAAAAATATTCGTTCATATTTAATTCCCTGAAAATTGGGCCTGAACAGTTTCAGAAAACAGTGCACCGGCTAGAATTAGTTACCTTGGCAGCCTGATTTATTGGCGTCAACCTTCTTCGGAGGCCTACCACGACCTCTCCGATGAGCTTTGTTGGCGAATTCTTCTCTACTGATCTGAAATTAATGTATGCGTCAATGATCTCTAGATATTATGAACACAAAGGAAATGTCGCTTGAACCCTCATGATTTTAGAGTAAAGGCTTGACGAAAAGATTAATTGATGACAAACTATCAAGTCGAGTTGAAACCTTTGCTGTAACCAGGGAACATTTGAAGAAAACTAATCATGATTCAAAAAGCGTACGAATGGCACTCCGACTGCTAAAAAAACTAGAGTTCTTGAAAAACTGTTGAAGTTTCAAAGTATTACCTGATTTTTTGCAATCCAGAATTTAACTTTTTCGGCTGCATTCAATCGTTTAGAGGAGGGCTGTCGATTAGATGTCTTATTTGCAGTTTCCTAAACAGTATCAAGCTTTACACAGGAGCACCGTTTGAACTTTAAATTGTTCGGAATGCATCTCAAACTAAATGACCCATAATTACACCTATACTCGTATGAGTGAAGTACCAAAATCCTCTTGTGTTATTACAGATTCACACAAGGTCTGTATGATTTTTGTAATGAGAAGATATATCGTGGTACACCAGCCACAATGTAATTGGAATAAAAACAAACACTTCAAATTCACAGCAGATTTTCAAATAGTTGCCATAGAACATTCTAAGCAACACCTCGCTACCAAGCTACTGTAAAGCACATACCTTGACTATTCGTTTCTTTTGCGTCGGTTTCCTTCCTCGTCTAGGTTGCTTCTGGCTCGGCGAGATAGTTGGCTGTGCTTCGCTCACTTTGGTCAAGTTCTGTGGATAGTGGTTTGATTTTGAAAGGTTGGAAAAAAATCTGAGGAAAAACCTGAGTAAGTTATGTGTGCCGAATACCCGTCATCCGGAAATACATCATTTTTCCTCTCGGTTTTCTTTAGTTCACTGCCTCATTCAAAAGTGTGGCTACGAATGATTGCGAAAATTGAGAAACATGAGAAAATATTCCACTGGCAAGTTGAAGTTTGAGTATATGTCAATAACAAAGATCAACTTGAAGCAGTTAGCCAAAATGCATGGGGTTCTTTTCGCACACTGGTCCAGGTTTGCTCTCACCTTGCTCTTCGCCTTAGCGATATACGCCTTACTCCGACAATTTATCCCATCCAAAGAATCTCTTCTCCGTGAAGGAGGCGGTGTAGTATCTAGCACTTCATCCGATTCCGCCGAAACCTTTAAAACTCACAGCTGAGCGAAACCTGAACCCTTCAATAGAGGTGAACCGTCTCCCACATTATTAGCTCTTTCTGCTTCAGCTGTACTCCATCTGCTGGGTGCACTGCTAAGTATCGTAGAACTCCATCTGCTCAGATCAGTGCTAGACGTTAATAAAGATGACTGCAAATAAACCTCTATAGGAAAAACAAAGGAAATAAAATGAGAAGAAAAATATACCTGAGAATTGGGTAGGTCGCTACTTGAGATATTCATCGAGGTCTGCAATAGATAATTTCGGTGTCGATCATATTCATCTTCAATAAACGAGAAATTCCAATGTCCTCAGAGCAGAGACAAAGGAAGGGTCACTTACATCACTTGTAAATAGATCTGACACACTTTGGTGGTGATTTAATGCAATGCTTGTGGAATAACTTGATGTTAGGGCTGAGGAAGTTAAGTTAGAGCCACCCTGCAAAGAGAAATTTCATAATTACCAGCCCACGACTCATCGTATTTCGCCTGAATTACATCCGATTTGTGCCTGTTATTACCTCATCAGTTGGAGCTATGTCACTTTGCTCTGGCCTCGACGATAATAAGCGTGAAAGCTCTGAGAACCGCGACATTGTACATCCGGACCCTTCTGGAACTAGACAATTAATTCACAATTTTTCTTCCCATTGAAGAGAAAATTTGCATAGCAGCAACATCATTTTTACTATATTAAACAGCTTCCTACCCTTTCTTTGCTTCTGTGGTAGTTGTGGCCGATCCTGAAAATACCCATCATTTACGTAGTACGAAGACGAGATATATATGTCATAATATCGGATAATCAGTATCGTGGAAGCAAAAATTACTTGCCTTTGATAATCTTATTATTAATTTTCGTAAAGTGTTAAAATAATTGTCAGCTCTCTTCCTGGAAGGGAGAAGACAGTTATCCTTCGTTCTCACATTATCCGAGTTTGTCTATGAAGGTTTTCCTCTTCACATTCTATAGACTCGGGACAACTGAGCTTTCAAAAGCATCTATAAATCAAATTAAGAGGAAGGCATACTGTCGAGGGTACTTCATCTTGAAAAGGCAGTCGCGACAGCTAAACACGACTGGATCATGGCCATGACTTTCAGTAAGTATAGATACACATAGGCTTAAGCATCGGCATCTGAGGCAAAAATAGTTTTCTACGTACTAAGGTGGTCCATAGGCCGCTTTACTACGTCTTTCATATGCAATGTATACATATACACAGATTTTGATATTTAGCAAAATCCTGTAGGTAATCCTAAACAAAGCAGTAAATACCGTAATTTCCTCCTCTCGCCTTTGACGTTTCGGAGGAGGGAATATTGGTCTGCGTCCCAAACTTTCGAGAAGAGGCTTCTCCAGCTTTTCTGCAATGCGAAAGAATTCGATACCTCTCACCCTACCATTTGAGAGCATAATTACCTCGCTCGCAAGCAGGCACGGCACGCATTTTTGCACAGAATTTTGCCGTTATGTCTCTAGCAATTTTCGAAACTCCTGAAATAAAGCGACCAAGCGTCAAGGCAATTATTTCCTGTGAACCCTTTCATGAACAGTTTCTCATCCACAGAAAATGTCGGCCCAAGCGGTCGTAGTGGACCGCCTGAACTACTTATCTGCTACGTTGCCCCAAATCCACTTAATTTCGAACGATAAAAGTTCAAAATCGCTGCCTTCGCAGCAAGGGGAATTAAGCTGTCTAATGAAGAGTAGCATCACTCTTTACAATGAATAAGGTAGGAAAAATCACTGAATAGCTATAAAAGTTATGTAATAACTAACTGGGCATTCGAGGTGGAACCCAAAGTCGATAGCGGAACTCCGTGTCTTTGTTGCCACTGCTCTGATAAAAAATATTAGCAGTATACGTGCTGGTATAGTGTGGAAGAATGGATTAAAACATTTCAACCAAACAGTTCTCAACAAGCAATTACCTCGTTACAGCTGGTCGTGGCTGTAACTACTTCATTTATGGTGTCACTAATCCGTTTACGATGAGCTTGAGAGTTTTGAGAAGAAAGTGATCGATATTCACCAAAACAACGTGCCCATTCTTCATCTATAAAGTCAAATAATCGAAGAGCCCGAATCTAAATCTCGCTTCATTCATAAAACACCGTATCCATCTAATGAATTCTACTACATTACGTACCAGTGGCTGGTGGCTCCATTTCTATATTTATATAATGATCGTTTCGACGGGTACAAGCGGAAACTGCAATGTCTAACTGGAGAAAGATGATGATCTTCATAGAGGTGCATCATTAAGGACATAAAGAACAGCAAAGAACTTCGTTAAGATGAAAAACAATACCAACAAAATAGTATAGTATCAACTAATCGATTCATTCATCGCAACAAGTAGTTTGTGAGTAGGAAGATTCTCAGAAATCATTCGCAACGAAATAGAATCGTCAGAAGCGGAACGAAATGGAAACGAAACGGAAGGAAATTGTTCTTGTGAACAGACTTATCTGTCAGCGTCGACTTATCATCTACACGATGCTCCTAAGGCAGCATTCACGATGCCGTTCGCATTAAATGCAAACGACATTATCGATCGCCGCTCGCGAGACCCAGGCGCTACTAATGCGTCGCGTTACTGCCGATGTCAGAACGCATGAGGCATGCGTGAGTATAACAATACCACGTTTTTGAAAAGCAAGGTAAACTTTGAATAAGCTTTTGAATAAAACGCTTCAACTCGTCGCGGCACGGACACAACCACTACTATGCTGTCACAATGCGATTCTGGCTGTAAACTGCAGTCAAATCAGTCAGGTGCAGGATTCAATCAGTCGACTAGCACATGCACACAACTTGGGAGAGTCCTAGGCTCCACGATTGAGCGCATACATAGTCGACGACTATACTCGCGTTGGATGTGGGTGTTGCGTGACATCACCCGGTTTACTTGTGCGATTTCGTCCACTGGGGAACTACCGTAACCTCACGCCTAACTTCACTCACTTGCTATATTTGCTCCGGGCCGTCATGAAAGCTGTTCCTTGTTACGGTGGCCAAGTATCTTGAATATTTTCTTCGAACAAACCTACGCAGTAGTTGTTCCGCAAATTACTTCCCTTTCGAAAACGCTTGTCACTTCGATGCGAACATCTCGACTATTTACATACCCTGGAAAATTTGAAGACGTCGAATTTGAAGTATTCAACTAAGGAATTGACAAGTTTTCTGATCCATTGAAAAGACGTGAGTAAATGGGATAAGGGGCCATAATTCAGGACCGAGAAACACTCCAATTACTCAACCACAGATCTCTGCACTGGTGACAGATCACTAGATCACCACATCAGCCG
>UZAF01016144.1:122974-147914 GCA_900617895.1 Haemonchus placei
TTCTTCACGGTATGTATTATGTGCGAATTCATTAACCAATTTATGCTTCATTCTCACCGACAAAAATTACGATACACATATGCAAACGATATTATGTCAGTGTGTTTACATTATAGAATGATTTGTTTGGAATACGTGAGTGTACCTGTACAATCAATAAATGGAGGTTCCTGAGAAGAACAAAAGGACGTACATAAAACGTCTGAATAGATCACAATATTGCAAATGTACAAATAGTTATTATGAAGATCAAGTTGGCAAGTGGCATGGGCATGGGAACAATGGAAAATAAAGGTTTGATGGAGTAAATTAGACGCCGTAAATATCAGACGGCAATGTTTACTTTTTGGCATTAGGTAGGCAGCTCCGCTCATTTCACATAAACAAAATCCAGTTTACCATGAAAATGATTCTACAGAGGAGCGATTAACCACTAGGTGTTCGAAAAATAAGACATCAAGGATGCGTGCAGGCGCGAAGCGGCTGCAAGTGCAGACCAATAGGACCATATGCCTCGTTCAGGACCTATACTAGTAAAGGGGCAGTATAAAAAGGAGAAGTTCTTAGACCCTTAAATACACTAAAAGTTGGAAATTACAGAAGTCATTCTCTCGGTCGGTCATACTAGACGTCTGTTGCGTCGGGCTGTCCATGAACACTGCTTTCTCGAGAGGTCTTTGTGTTCCATCGACGTACTGCTGCAGTTCCAATGGCGATAAGTAGGGCGACAGACAAAGCAGCAACAGATCCCATCAAAAGAAATGGCCACGCAAACGCCTTTGACGACAACGATCCCGTCTGCGAAGCCAACGATGCTTCAGAAACCTTGAAAAGACAGATGAAAAGCATGAATGAGGCAAAAAAGAGAAGTATCGGCAAAGAGCAAAGCGCAGCAGAAGCGAAATCTTCACTGTCGCGCGCTGAAAAAATTCCATGGCGAATGTAGGTACTGAGATTGGGTGAAAGGAAACAACTTTTACCTCGGGAATACAACGTTGTCCTTCCTGTACGTATCCCATAACACATCGCTCGCATCTTTCTCCTGTATAACCGGGTAAGCAGGAGCACTCGTTGTCCTAAAGTTGATGCAAAAATCGAAATAATTTTGATGAATACACGGGGATTAGAAGGAGCAGGCGTTAGTGTAAAACCCTTCATCGAGGAGCTCAAGTTAGACCCTGCCCTAGGCTAGGTGCCCATGTCGACTATCAAGCTCGGTGCGCCATTTCCGAGTTACCTGAGCTACTCAGCTCCTACTGAGCCTGTTAGAGAACGCTCTTTGGAAACACCCCCGCTGTCTAACCTTTTTCTCCGTTCTATTCTCACTATCTATAAATCACATCGCCATGGCCCCGCCTTTTGTCCCTCCTCCCACTTTTGTCTCCCACTGCTTCATTCTTTACTACACAAAAGCCTTACACACCATCAGTTGATGTATCACTTTTACCTACACCTAATCGCTGCCACTCGATCATTTTGTCGTGACACTCCTAATCGCTCTACAACATAAGAAGATGACGGCTGATATCGGGCATTGATGGATTCTACCGAACTAGGCCAGACACTTGCTCATCAATTGAACCTCCTAGACTCGATAGGGGCTTCTCGGGTGTTCTGACCCTGTCTGCTGAACATGCACATGGGGCTTGCGGGACTTCCCATCGTCAATACGATTTTCTGAAGAAGACTGGAGGGGCCCGAAAAACGTCCATGATAAATCGGCATTCTTGTGCAACCTCAGAGGTTGGAAGGAAGAGGGATTCAAAGAGTTTTAAACATGTTTCCCCTGGTTCCTCAGTCAGTTTAGAGGGTTTAGGACCTGATTTGGTCTTTGTTGTTGAATTTGGAGCATGACATGGGCGATAGGCCCTTGATCAAACCTATAGAGTTGCGAAACATATAATCACGGGTACCGGTGTATCAGGAACAACTATTTCATAGGCTACTGAGTGCTTCCCGAAGGGCAGAAGCCTCGCCACATGGGGAAATTATTAGCAGCCTGACCACGGACCCACCTGATTCACTTTTCCTCCGTTTTTGCAGACAAGTGGTACATCGCAGAATGGCCCAGTGAAACCGATATCGCAGAGACAGAAACCTTCCTGAACGAACAACAAGCTATTCATCTTTTAAATCCAATAAATCCCTATAAGGCTCTATCCATAGGCTATGATGGACACAATTTGATGTATTGAAGATTAGCGCTCACCATTCCGCCAGTGGGTATACCATTGTAGCAGGTGCGCATATGGCAGAACAGACCTGTCCATTTCGCATTACATTCACATTTACCATTGACTAGTTTGCCTGAAATGTCGATAACCCATTCAGAACCCTCGATAAAGCTAGTCCTGGACGATTAACTTTGTCATCAACGTCGAGAACAGTATGCGTAATTAATTCTAATTACCTTTTTCGGGCTCACAATATGTGACCTTTTCACAGCGTTCACCAGTCAAGCCAAATGGACAGTGGCATCGGACCTGAATAGAAATGGTTACCCAAAGCGTGCGGGAAGCAATGGCAACTGATAAAGGGAAACTAGTAAAAGTTACCTGCCCATTGACGGCATGTCGTCGACCTCCGTTCAGGCATCGCTCCTGCTCGCATTGTTTTCCTTCGTACCGCAAGGTGCACACACATTCGCCCTGAATCAAGACTGCGGAGTACGGTATCGATGGGGGGTTCTCGACAAATTGAGGTAGACGGCCCCAAAACTTCCTTTAGCTTGACTGTGACCCCTGCTTTGGTCTTTCCCACCTCATAGTGGTCGCCATTTTCTCTCTGTAGTACAGCGGCATGACACTTACTGTCAAGCGCTCTAATCCCATGCGTACAGGTTAATCCGACCAATCAAAAACGCTAATCCGCATTCGTGTTCACTTCTTTGATAGATTCCCAGGCGTATAGTACCTCTTGAATACTCATACGCCAGGTGCCCTGGTCAGCTCTTTCTGCTCTGCCCACATCACCAGATGTGACCGCACAGTTTAAAGTCTCCCGAATAGTGAAGGGTGTACGCCTGCTGGTGCAAATGTTTGGAATCGAGGCGATTAGTTAAAAGCACAAGGAAACTTCTGATTTATGCTGGGTGTTTACGGGTGGAACCTAATTTATCTGGTGGACGAACCTTATCGATCGGGTTGCCTTGGCGTTTTATGAAATCTAAAGGTCCCAAGTTGAACCTAAAGGAATAAACCGAATCCTGCTCCTCCTTGATCCCACTTGGTCCTGACAAAGGCCCGAAGCTAGAAAGAGCTCCCTTGATGAAAAGGGAGGGGCAAGGGGAGAATGAGAAAGCACTGTACCAGAGTCGCATGAGTACCCACAACAACAAAAAGAGGTTGCCTGCAGAATCCTTACCCTTCCAAAGCAGTTGGTAGATACTGGAGTTATCACAGTTTGCTTATAGACCTGCCGACGTCGAAACACGATTATGGACGAGTTGTCTACCAGCTATCTCCTATCGAGAACTAGTTGGTAAAGAAGCCAACATCATCGAATCCGGTAAATGTCACGAAAGGCTTTTAATGGAAAGGGAAAAAGCCTGTCTTCCCATAAATCAAGCATCGATTTCGAAATTTCATATCGTACCTTCACGAAAATTCGTTGCTAATTCAGTTCAAGATTACATGGTCCAGGGACCACACATCATTCTCTTAGGGTACCTCAGTGAACTAGGAAGGAAGCTCATATTCTCCCGGGAGCACTCAAAATGGAGCCAATTACGGAAGGATTCCCGTCAGATGTGATATTATTGAGCTAATTTACACGAAGCGGCTTCACTTTGGTTTATGACCACCTTTTTCCCTGCAAACCCTTTGCAGAGTCCTGCTGCTCAGTCTTCGGGTAACCCGTTAACAAAAGTAATTAAGTACTCACATTGACTAGTACTCCTCCATTTTTGCAGTAATCAGGCGGTAACGGTAAGTCTTTGAGCCGCTCTTCAGCAAATGATGATACAACGAGCAGCGAAATTATGTAGAAAATACCAATCATCTGAACGAATCCATTTTTCAAAACAAAAAAAAAACGATGGTAATATTCGAGGCGAGAGGCGTTATTCATAGGATATTCTAGATGATAGCTGTAGATGAACAAGAGGAATCAAGCCGAGAATTGCTGTGCGAGGGGCTACTACGGCTACCCACCCGTAGGTTCTTGAGGTATGTAGTAGCTGGTCAGACTGACAGACGTAGTAATTGAATCAGCCTAACCAAAGGGATTAGGATTTGCGCATGAAGTCACCTACATCATCGACATCTAGCAAAAGTATACGACGAGAGCTTTTGGAGAGCTTCACGCAAACTTTTGAAGACATCATAAAGTACTCTTGAACGCCCATCCACTTTATGGGAGGCACACTATGCATTGAAAACTCGATTTGAGTTTTTTATTGGTCTCTCCCGACGAAAAAACTCGGTCGAGCTTTCATCAAAAGCAGCCGGGATTGGGCTCAACAAAAAAATTTATAAGGGAAGTGGAAGATATTATGCTTCTGTGCCACACAGGTTTTTTAATGGTGGAGTTGCAACTGGGCCTAAGTCAAGCGTGATAAGTAACACCCTGAAGTTTCGATACGCTTTCAGGCCTTTGAAAACGACGATGTTGTCGAAACGTCAGGCGAATAAACATTCCACCATTAAAAAACCTGTGTGGCACAGAAGCATTGAATAATATCAGTACCGATGCCCAGGTTTCAAGAGAGGCGAACATGGAAGTGGAAGACTCAAGGGTAAGGAGATTTTGAATTCCAGTTGGCTTTAAAGAAACAAGGGCAAAGACTGAGCCCCTGCATGTAGCAGCTAGTCATCACACGCATGATCCAGGGGTGGAATCTTACTAGAGCTAGCCAATCCTTCCTGAATTGTCTAACTCCAGCGAGCTTAAGATATTTTGGGTTTAAGGACTTCAAGGTTATTGAATTGATGCCCGGAGATTGAAAGTTTGGACAGGGTCTCAACCCTGAAAATCCTGTTGACCAAATGCGAAATCAATTTAAGTGGGAATGCGGAGCAAAGTCAAATGCACGGCGTAACCCATACGAATTCTATAGACGACGAGCATCATGTCTGATTCTACTAGCAGAAGTGAGAAGACAAGAAAATGAAATGTGGCGATGCTGTAAAGCCGAACGATCCTCTAAAAGCGAACAGAAGTCGAAGACATGGCGCAGTAATGTCAGAGAACTGAGTAGTCGTATCATTGGCAGCAATTTTAGCCAATGAATAGAACTCTGGAGGCCATAGCCTGACCAGTGAGTACCCTCACGCCTACAATACTTACCCCGCCCCCTAATTAGCTGGTCCGAAAATGCCGGCTGCACATCATCGGCGACCTCGTAGATATTCTACACATGTGGCTTCAAGGGTTACAGTGAGCCCCTTCCCCTAAGAACGAGTACTTCTGAGAAGTTTTCGGTTCATTTTTCCAGAGAATTTGAACGGAAAAATAGGGTCAGGGTCCCAATTTGACTGTGATAATTACTGGCACAATGCGGTGATTTATTACCGATTTGGCTAGGTGGAAGGTCTTATCGACATCATAAATCTTCTCAGCAATAAACGTGTACACCACTGTAGCCTTCTCATCATTATCGGTCACCGGCCAGTATCTGACCAAAGCCACTGGCCACCAGAAATGATCAGAGTGATATGGTGGAAACCTTCGCTCCACTAGTTGTGGGCGCTTCTTTCCTTCATAATGCCAAAAAACCAGGGATTGGTGGCAGGGAGGACAGAAGTTGGTCCTGCGAGAGATTTCTCTCGTACTGGTACATCTCAGTCTTGATTCAGGGCATTGCCGCTGAAGAATGGAAAACACGAGAGGTTACACCTTCTGAGACAAAATTTCGGCTAGCCAGTCGATTGAGGTCCTCAGTTTTATTGGAGGCATGAGACCGTGAAAGTCCATACTTTTCAGTAGTGGTGGCTTTTGAAGAGAAGATACTTCCTTCATTTGGGATTTCTAGATGTTGTTCTAAGATTCTACTAGTGCCCAATGGAAAAAAGCGATTGCCATTGAGATAAGTCAATCGAAGTTCCCATCTCGAACTCCTCTGGCTAAGAAGAAACTCAGGGAGCTGTGAAAACGGAAAAGACTGGAAAAATAAGAGGGTCTGAAGAAAGGCCGAGAAGAGGGTGAGCTCCTTCCACACATTCCAGGTCTTTTTTGAGAATTCGGCAATTTAGGATCGGCTATATCGTCTCGACCTCGAGCATATGGCGACCACGGTGTCTTGAAAAGCTCTGATGGTAGTTACAGTAATGTAATTGGCCAGACCAGGGCACAGATGTACACACACTGTATTGTTGTTGATGTAGTTAGTGGACGGAAAGAATTTGTCCATACGACAACATGGTATGGTAAATTAGGATAGTTATTTTCATGGTACTGGTACTGCCTTAGGTTCGGCGGTGGAGTTAGAATTTTTTCGACTGCTTTCAGATTCAGCCAGTGAGTCACGCTCTTTCGGGAACTGATTCTCATCCCAACGATCGACCCTCGAAAATAGTTTCCTCTCTAACTTGAGTTCCCGATCTAAGTGAGAAAACTCACAGAATCTGAATGCTCCCACTTCAGAAATTTTCATTGTCCTGATGAAATTCGTCTCCGAGGCACTCAAAGAAGCAACTGTAGCTGGAAATGCTACGACTATTAGCCGTTCTCCCGCATCAAAAGGAACGAAGACGGAATTTCTCTGCACTACTAAGCTATCCAATTACGCAGCTGGTTGTTCTGGTGGCGGTAAGATGGACGAGATTGTTACACTAAGGAGGAACATCCCATCTATCATCAACATAACCTTTCAGCTACACATCGAGACATCCTGCACAACAATCTCTCACCTGCCGGCCTTACCATTACAATAAATGAACGGCACCAACCTGAGTGGGCAGTGGTTCCAGTAAGCGACAACTATCGCACACCAAGTGACATGATCTCCGCTAACAATCGAGTACGAAAGAACCAGTCTCAAGTCCTATTTGAAGCAGGAAGGCATCTATGCCATACCCTAAATCTTCATTTGCGCTGTTATAGAAACACATTTTTCTGACATATGTACTGGCAAATAAATAAACAACTAGGGTAATAAATAAAGGACACAACACTTCCACTCTTTGCAGTGGAATCTGATTGTCAGCCTAGCAGCCAAATCTTACGCTCTAGGTTGTTGGCTTGAATAATTTGGCAATTTCTTGGCCAGCCCTAATTAAACAGCTAAATACTTAACAGTAATAGGACTCAGAGTAAGTGGCCGTAAAGCTGAAGCTGGTTTCTATCCTGCAATAGCTACGCTGTATAAGTAGATTGTCCAATATAATGGTCAAGCCGCGGATTGCATCATAGGGCCCAAGTCCATGCAGCTGGGTCTCGCCGCTCTCGCCCTTGGTGACAGACGGGCCCATTCGTGCCGTCCTTATGAACCCTTTGGGAGGGACGTCCGTTACGCCTGAATGTTTCATGGAATAGTCACTGCGTCTCCACATCATGTATCGTCTATCCACATGACGAGATGAATACAGTAGACGTGTGCCGGGACAATTGCCGGCACCTCAAAGACCACCACACCGATATTACCACATTAATAATGGAGAGTTATGATAGCCTTCAAGAAATATAAGACACCCGGCGGAACTGTCTCATCTTGTCGCCAAAGAAACGACCGGCGAAGAGCCATTGACGAGCGCATCCATGACAATGAGAACAAAAACCTACTCTTCAACAGGCGAGGTCGTATTGGTAGACGATGGATCTTGGAGATCCTCTTCACAAGTTCCTCTCCATTTATTTCCTTTGTCTTCGGTTCCAACTAGTATTTGAGTTCTGGAACATTCGAACAGTGGGACAGGTGCGCAGTTCCGGAACACGTGCTATGGCGTAACTGTGGCGCAGATTCCGAGACACGACTGTCATCGAAGCTCCAGACGTCAATTGAAGGAAGCGTTAGGCTGTAAGGGTTGTCGAATGTAAAGAGCTCCGATAATGTGAACTGAGCATCTGTGGTATACTTGCAGATAGAAAAGGAAGGGTAACTACTCTGATTGCCCTCTTTTAGTCTACAAAGATGACAAAGTTGTCTGGGAGTAGACAATGAAAATCCAAAACGTTCTGCTGTTCTTAAACTTTAGCCACCTCGCAACTTGGCCGTGTGGAAAGAAGAGACCCTATTTTCGACTACGGTCTCCTCTAATCTATCCATGTCCTAGAGTACATAGAAAACTCCTAAAGAAGTAAATATCGATAATGAAGCTCTCCAAAGTGTAGAAACACCTGCCGGTTATTTTACCATAGGCCTAGACAGGAGTGCAGTAGAATGTCTAGAAGTCCTGCCCAGTCAGGTCAGACAAACTCCTTGCCATTGTCCTGGGATGAGTCGTGAGCCTGATTTCTTACATTATTTCTAAAAACTGGGTTGCATGGAGTAATTTGAAGAGTAATATTTTCCTTTTCTCCCTCTCATTGAGATGAGACCCTGTTTCGATCGTAAGATCGAAAAAGCAGGAAAATAACGCGAAACAATGATTCCTTAAACAACACCGTTTGGAACTACCCAAAGATTCACATGAAAACGTCTCATTTTTCCATAGAACTCGATGCATCAACTCCAGGTTGAAGCTCAGGCTCATCGTAATGGTATAAAAACCCGGTATCATTGTGCTAAAGATTACAAAAAAATTCACAAACAGTTCTATCGAGAACAGGAATCCGATGAGTTGCTGTGGGTAAGAGTGTTATGCTTCATAACTGCCTGAGTAGAGGGTCACTGACCATTGTTAGGTATACTCATCATTCCTAAGGTTCCGAACACTCAACTAACCAGACCCAGCGCGTAGTTTTGTGGACCTCATTACCAATTCAGCCATTGCTTTGTCTAATTTTGTTCCGAATTTTCCCACGAGGTGCATCTAAAGCAATAACTCAGCATGAATTGCTTTCAGACGAGGTCAAATGAGTTCCCGTTCCCGCACCGTAAACTATGTCCCCAAGTGGGCCCACATTCAACGCATGATTTACAACGGCAGCCATCATTACCGAGTGGACGATGCCTTCATTATTCCCACTAGCGTGATGACGGGAATCGAAGTAGGAGGATGCGACGGATGAGATACGCTTTCTAGTGGGGACATTGGCCATCGGGGGCTGCTCTTGAAGTGCTCGTGTCTGCCTGATATACGGCTAATTTGTGTTGCAATATGCCTCATTCAATTGACCGCCGTAGCTGGTTATTAATATGGAATTAGGTGATCATCGAAACACGCGTGGACATCTAACCAAATCCCTTGGGTCCGCCAGAAAGCTCCTCCAAGAAAGCTCCTGAACAAGTGACTAGAGACTTGTTCAGGCGTTGTTGTGAACCAGCTGACCTTTCCGCTCTACCCGCACATACGTTGCTGTTTTCGGATGACTCCTAATTAGGACAAGATAATGGCAGGTTACAGAGACTGATTGGGAAACAATCAGACAGCCAACAACACACTCATTGCCCGGATGACCGGAAGCTGGGCGCGGGAACGGCATGGGCTGGTTGTTGAACGGGCAATAATAGGAAGGGTTCAGGCTGTCTACACAAGTGGTTTTCGAAAAGTTCCGGGAATGCCTCTAGACCACTGCTATTCTTTTTTTTGTGATGAAAGGTGGCTTTCTGAAAGATGGTGAGGCCTAGGCTTCGGAGAGTTCAAAGTTCCCATTTCTATGCCTTCTGGGGACCTCTACGTCCCCAAAAGAAGAACTTCAACCTCATCAGGCTGGGTAAGAAAGCTTGTCCGAGTAGTATTATCAATGTCCTTGGTTCAAATTGTGAAGTTGCATCCAAACATCTGGGAAGGGGATCTGAAGAGGGAGATTCTGTTGCGTAAGGGGAACTGCCAATTAGCAAGTGTTAGTCTATGGGAGCACAGTCTTCAGACTAAACCGCTTCTTTGGGTGGTATGGTGTCACACAGAACTTATTCAATTCGATTTTTATTTCATTTTATCTGTTGTAAAACTGACCACCAAGCAACAAGAGATACTTCCCTTTGTGAAAGATTAAATAAAAACCATTACATAAATAAAATTACAAAAAAATGCAAGAAATAAATGAGAAGGCATTTGTGAAGATTTGCCGAAAAATGCAAATAACCAATAAAGACAAAACTAAATAAATTTACCATAAAACGCCACAAAAGTAACTGTGAAATGACCCCTACTTTAATCGGAAACTTCTTCTTCCAACGCAAGTGTCATGATTTCGATTGTGGCTCGCCCCCATCCCTCTCATAGGCCATCACAAAAAGGGCAAAGTGGAGCGTTGGGCCAGTTCATGCTTGTTCATTTCAAATACCCTCTTTTGAAGGCGCTTGCTTCAATTAGATGCACTATCTGGCCATGGAGGACCTCATTCGGCATAGTGCGTATGATGTGGTTCTGTGCTTGGCTCGCACGACATATGCTACTACCCTCCTAATGCCGCTGTTTTACGGTCACTGGGTTATTAACACGCAGCATTGCGAGTCCCGTCATACGATACGCAGACGATTATTTCAAAGACATTGGTACTGGTAATTAGAGTGAGTAGTGCCTTCTGAACAGTAACCACAGTGGCTCGGCTCATTTCTGGACCACCGGTAACTCATTCTGAGATGTTCGAAGAGGCGGACTGTCGGGGTATACTTGAACGAAATACCTTTTAGGCCTTTAGGAGCATAAAATATGTAAATTATACGGTAGAACTCTGAGTATTTTAAATTCCCTTTTTACGGTGTCCTTCCTCTCTTTGATTAAGTAATTCTCATCAATAACGAATAGTGTGGTGTTTTCCAAAGCGAAGATAGTCCAGGTTCTAGGGGTCCGAACCTTTGAGACTCAACCCTTCCCTACCATCGCTTCATTTATTTCAAGCCGATTTCATTAGGTGAATGCATTAACCGATGAAAACCGGCTGGCCCTAATTAGCTTTTACGCTCTGCAAATCTAATCGGAAGTCGAACAATGACAAAAGGACTTGATGAAAGCTGTCAGTCTTACGCTCGACCTCTTTAAAGGGTATTAAAGGCTCTTAAGGCAACCGGAAGAGGTGCTAAGTAAATATTTTAAAAGTTAGCTGTCAAAAAGTGTAGGAAGTGTTTTTCACCCATTTTTTTCCAAATCGAGCCTTCCTTCTACCTTTTAGGCACCAATCTAATCTAGCAATGCAATTACAGTAATTGTATGAAAGAGACAAAATTAATTGGCTAAAAATACATTTCACGCCCATTGCCCGAATCACAGAAGTAGTCAGATGTATATTTAACTTACAACAAAAAACTTTTAAAAATTCGCTGCCTGATGGGAACTTACCTCTACCAATTACCCTGATGGTTCACTCGCCGCCTTCTGAGCAGTTTCACATAAATCCAGACTTTTTAAAAAAGAAAAATGTATGGGTTATAAGTAATACTGTATGCCATACTTAAGAAAATGTTTAAAAATACAGATATAATGCCATAAAGCAAACAATATAAGCCCGAATACTCGGAAAGTTGTATTAATATTTATGTAGCCACTTTAAAAATGCTACAGTAGACAAAATCTTATCCGTTGATCTTTTACTTGACACTTGGTGCCAGCAATGTTATTACGCAACATAGGCGTGTAGAACACCTGTCGTCATGAACAGCGGGATACAAGGCTCATCTGAAGAGCATCTTTAATCTCAAATCATGTCGTCGTCAGGGGTCGAGTACAAGGCAAGCGCAATTTAGCGGCACCGTTCCGTCATTATTGCACTGCGCATCACGTAAATAGCAAAGGCTCCCGCAGCGTTACACGACACCCAACCACACGCAAAACCCCAAAGCTCCCACCATACACAATAAGCACAATCAGCCTGCTTTAATGAAACACCGTAATAGCAATACCAATAATAACGGGTGGGGGTGGGAAGAGGAAATTATACACAGAACGGCTAAAACGTCTCTATGAACACGAAATATTGAATTAAACGCGATAAATTAATTGTGAAATGTAAATGAAGAAGCGACGCGTCTCGCGTAGTATGTCATAAGGAATGATACAGATACGTTTGCATGTATGTATGTATGTGTATATACGTAATATGTGTTATACACCGAGAATTACCGAGAAATGTCGAAAAAAAAAAGAAAATTATGCGAGACGGTCGCTTGAGGTAACCTGAGTCACATGGGAAGATATGGACAACTACTGGACAACATGGCCTACCTAAAACCAACCGAAATGCTTAACTTTTTGCTATTAAATGAAGTGAAAGCAGTGGTGTAAAATAAACCTATTTGTGATAGTACACAATCAATAAATAAAAACTCGAATCCGCATGTGAGTAGAAAAGGCAATCATATCGTGGACATGCCATGCGCATAGAATAAGAGTCCACGACATAGAAAATCAAACGAAAGTCAAAGCTATGAGCGGGTGAGCTGCACCGTTGGAGCGGCGCCTATATGAGTGATACTCATTTGATCTAATGACACATTAATTTCACTGTCAGCTACACACGTTTTAAGCATATCATCATTCAGCAATGCTGCATCGTCCAACGATGAGCGGGAACTATTCGAACCCATTGGTGACACTGTCCTAAAAAATAGTAACTTGGGTTTCGTAATATTGACACATGTAGGTAAAAAAGAAAAGCCCAAATCATGCATAAAGGGCATTTGCACATATTCGGAACTACCCAATCATTTTACCTAAAAGATGAAGCCTTCGGTAGATGAAATTTTCGGGAGCAAATTCCAAGAGCTATCTCTTCCCCGCCCTCATTCCTCATTAAACTCTCAGTCGTATATCCACCCACTGTGCCATCTAGGCATTAAGACCATCCAGGCCCATCGCCTTCTTGATAAAAATTGCCGCAATAATCCATAACTCAGCAATACTTGAAACATAGATTCGAAGTATGAAATATGATATTCACGAGGGATACGGTAAGATCGAAGGGGACTCATCTATTACGTAAATTAAGGTTGGCCGTACACTGATATTCTAGGGTGAGGTGCTCCCTGCATTCACATGATCAACTGTCTTCAATTTCGAGTATGGAAGCATTCCAAAAGCAGTAGGTAAAAATTACCTTTGCGGTGTGTTATATCCAGATCCTATTTTGAACAGTGCACGTTTGAGTTCACGCTCAACGATAAATACATTTCTACGGCGTTCATCTTCTCCAATCCTGTAATTAAAACCTCATCTCCTGCCAAAGTCATTTCCCCCACGAGAAGAAGGTCAACAAGTTACCTGTCATATATAAGGCCATCAACACCTAGTTCCTTCTTGAAATAGTTAATGTTCTCCTTTTTGTCTAAATCCTCTCCCCACACAAAGGTTATAAGACCGAAATCATTGGCCCGTTTGACTGGATATGGATCGTTCAAAAGGTCCTCTGAGTTAAAGTTGACACCCTGAAAACATTTCATCCTTCGAATAGCTCAAGCTGAGAACAATGCAAAGCTCAAGTACCATTATGTCAGCTCCAGCAGCGAAATTGACAGCCGTCAAACTGGTGCTACTGCGTTGATCCTGGAACCTGGTGTAACGTTGTGTCTCTCCAACGCAGAGGAATAGAACCGGATACTTGTTCTGCTTCATTGATATTCTAAAAGAATTTTGTTTTCAAAAGGACAGAATGTGTTTGAATTGATCAAGTGATGTTAAGCGAGTGTGAGAAACACATTTATAAGTCTTATCATATCCTTTTTATTTTGTCATTCGGCACACGGCAGGGTAATGGTACCAATATCACGTACAGGGACAACATCTCGATCCCCTAGCGCTCGACCTGAGCCCTAATTCGCTAGACGACTAATTCGAAGTGAATTCTCCCGGGAAGAAAAATAATGATGTCGTCATCGTCGGCCTAGTATAGGGCAACTAGTACTGAGACGGCAATATGACTTGGAATGGAAATAATCATTCCAAATCATTAGCCATTCCAACATGGTCAAACAACAGCGAATGACTCTTCACAACTTTCTCATTAAGTCATCTACGCAGAACCCTACAGCATTATAGCGATAATCCATCCACTAGCTGAAAAGTACTTTTTTTGACGTCCCACACAATTGTCTATTCAAAAGCTCGAGAGAGCATGATGAAGAGGCCGAGATACAAAGAGCTTTTCGGAAGAGATACACATTATATTACAACTGTCCTATGCCCTACAACAAAAATGTACTTACAGAGAGCAAATATCCGGATCGAAGCTGGAGAACATGATCCTTCTATTTCCAGCATTATTCAAAAGATCAGCCAATACAACATCGATGAACTCGTTCCGCTCAAAGTAGTGATCACACTCGTGTTGACCGTTCTGAATTTTCGCCATCGAACAAATTAAAGATTCGATCACTGCATCAATCAATCGAAAACACCTACCGATTGCATCATTGGATATTTGACCTCCACGTTGAACCCCACATCTGGATCCACTTTTGACAGGGCTTCTACCAAAGTAGGGAAAGGTTTGAAGTCTTCTTGTTCATCGACATCTTCCACAAGCTTTTTCACGTTCTCCTTATGATGAGGGAAGCTGATATGATCCAACTGAAAAACAATTTTTTCGATAGTTTTTTTTTTGTCCTCTCGACGGACTGGTTGATTGTGGTACTTGATTGTGGAAAACCCTTCATTTTCAAATCATCTGTTGTATTTATGTTTCCTGCCTTAGAATCAGTCAATAAACACCACTTTTTCATCTTTATACTCTACGCACGTTCTTGGTTGATGCTCAGCTAAATATACGCACAGCGGTGCTAATCGTCCAAAAACATAGAGGGAAACTTTTTAAAACAAACAAAGAAGGTCTTATTTGCTTAACGGCTCTCGCATCGATCCCAGTTATGTTAAATGAGCAATAGCGCGAAAAGAATCAGTTGCCACCACGTTTCTCATAATGCAAAACCTTACTTCACAACATTACTCCCATTTTATTCAATTTCCAGCATTTTATTAACCAAAGTGATTCAACAAATGAGAATTGAATAAGTGCAGTCCACTGAGAACTTACCATAAGAAGCTTGAGCTGGTTGAGCTTCAGGTCTTTGACAGGAATTTCATGATAGTCTATGTGCTTTTCGCTGTGTATGTCAGAAGGTTTCAAAACTTCCGGAAAAGTTCCCGTGGAGTGGCGCTTCGCCACAGAAACAAGCACATGGAAATCATGGTAAATCACAGCCACCTGAAATTGATTACTTGATAGACGGACACATTAACAAACTCAAAAAAAAACTCATGAACTAAAGATAACATTTCTTGAAGAAAAAAACATTTCGTTGAGGCCAGTGCGGCGGCGTGCAACAACACTCGTAAAATATTTCTTCACAAAAGTGGCAATCTCATCACAATCTCCACGCGTAGGTCAGATATCAACGAGCAAAGCCTCAGTTAGCTATTTCAATTAGTCATTTCACGAGAAAATTATGTTCCAAAATCGAAACATTTATTTTTTCAGACGCTAGTCCTTCCTAGTTGTAGCAAATTATGAACTCTTAGAGTATCAAATGAAATTGTAGTCAATCCATAAAAGCGCTACCGTATAATTACTAAATAGCACAGCTTTAAAAAGTAACTAACGTCATGCATACAAAGATAACCCCTCAGCGTTAATGACCCTGATTAGATTCTCTAGAAAGCAATTTTTTCGGTCAGCTTGATTACCTTGTCCTTCGTCAGTTGCACGTCGAACTCCACATAATCGGCTCCATTTTTTGCAGCCGTGTTCAACGAAAATATGGTATTTTCACGAGCTGCAGCAAACCTGAAATCAAAAATGAGTGATGCTGTTAATCCGGACAAGGCGAAAGAGACAGCGCCTACTTCGTGAAGGAGTTTCCTGCTCCTCGGTGACCAACTTCTATTGTGTTTCTCTTTTTCCAGTGCCTAGTGTATGAGACTTCCATAGTCTGCACAGGAATTGGTTTGCGCAGATTTCGGACAAAAAGGTACTCCACTAAATAATAATAATAAAGACTCATTTTCTATTATTATTAGTTAGGCATAAACTCAGGATACTAATGTCCGTACCTGTAATTTGACCTATAGGCCTTCCCGAGGAGTTAATAAAGGGCAGTTGCGATAGACCACATGAATCGGATAGCGAAGACGGCAAAGCATAGCATGCGCCTATCCTTTTTCCTTCCTCCGAAAAGATCTCAACGTAAAACGCCTGAAATGAACAACATGTTCTTCTCACTGCCTTTTGTGGACGAATTAACAACAGAAAGGCCAACAGAAAGACAACAAAACTCACCAGAAATTCAACAGCAACTGAGTGAGTCTTATATACAACGTAGTCGATGTTATTATTAAACTTAATGCCAACATCGGGTTGCTGTCTGAACTTTGGATTTTTGTCAGAGAGAACCTGAAAATTGCTCATTATCGCACTCACATTAATGAAACAAATGCTTACAATTGAATGAAATCGATAAACATACGGCCACAGATATTGCTGAATGGCTGGGATAGGGCGGCAAACCGTTATCGTCTTCATCATCTTCTTCATCCACACCGTAATTGAAATTGATGTGGGCACCACTTTTCTAAAAGCCTCGATAACCAAATAGTTGGAACCAGAGAACTGGAAACTAGACAAGGAAAAGGGCAAAAATGAAGACGCACCAATCGATGCCGGACGTCCATGGGATTGATTCTTACTGTACAGTTCTTTCGGTCTTTTGCAGACTTGTAGAACTTCAATGCTGTACCATGGAGCCGAAGCAAAATCTGATTTTCGTCATCGTATTGCAACCACCCGTCCGACAAAGTCTTTCGTCCTGCTGAAATTTCAAAAGAAATGACTACTATTAAGGCGTTAACTTTTCAAAGAGAATAGGCAACTTTACAGTGATGAACTCCCCGAGCAGTAATCAGGGATAAAGCTTAACCATTTATAAGCGATATTCTGGCTGTTTGCATTGCAACTCTTTGCAGAATGATTACCATATGAAAAACAGTAAAAACTATACGGCAGTATTAGAAGGATACCATTGCTTCACGGGAATCTGCCACACTCCCCTAGTGGTCGAAATTTCTATTCAATCACCACAGTACAGTTCCACTCCGAGATTCGTTAAATATAGTGAGTCTAACCAAATAAACTCTAAATTCCATCTCTGACAAAACTGAGAATCCACCACCGGCTATGTAGATCCTGTTTCTTTCACCCTTACTTCTGACCATTTCCGCGCTGTCATTATTTATTTCACTTCAGAATTGATTTATTTGTATTTTAGCAAACTATGGGACTCTATTTGCTGCACCATCAACAATTGCGCTGTAAGATCCTTTTAAAATGTTTTTAACTTAACACCAAGTTCACCTGCTGCTGACTGACCGTAATAACCGAAGATGTCAACGTGGTTCGCACGAAACACGCCTCCTTTCTGATCCGATTTCAGCGTAACGGTTCGCGGATGTAGAAAGGATTCCCATCGACCTGAAAACGTGCTTACAACTTGGGAAAACAGAATATTTACAAAGCGGGGACGAATAGGCCGTATGTGAACATAGCACAATCGCTAAACTAATGAGTATATCTTGATGGTGAGGTTGGAGCCACACTGCTCTCACCCCCGGTTCTGCAGTATCGGAACAGTGCTAAGAGCAGTGACGCTAATTTGAATTTAAAGGAAGCTGAGTGAAGCTTCCAAAATCAGAAATACTGTTAAGACATAATCTGTGCCGAATCAGCACTTTTAAAACGTACTAGATTATAACCCACAACTATTTTCCAAATTGAAAATAATATCCAAGTGTTAATGAAATCAGTTTCCCCAGGATGCGAACCAGATCAAGCGTAAGGTGTGACATATGTTTCTATTGATAGCAGCCATAGCATTCGAGCAATTTCAGAACTACATTCCAAAGAATACTTAAATTCACCGTGTTTAACGATGCTCTTGCAAAACCCTGGCGGAAACTAATTGTAACGGAAGAAGGGATTACGAAAAAGCAAAGGCAAGGTATAGGCCTAGGGAAAAGAAAAGTCAGAATGTCGCAATAACGGAAACAATAGGCGTTTAGATGCCGAATGCGACACAGCAGTTGCTTCATGGTCAGCCTTCACTCATCTAAAAGTCTAACAACAAATGGCTAACATGCTTTTATCCCCTTCTGTATTCTCCCGAGAAGAAGGTGTGACAACACCCCGAAGCATCTATTTGAGCATGAAACTTGGCAATGGCAACGTGGCATTTCTCCGGCCCCTCTCACTGGAGTGATCGCAACCCCAGTGTTTTCTGTATCGCAAAGCTCAAATGGCACTATACCCATGGATTTTAACTGTATACAGTACAAAACTGTAAGGATACTTCCTAACCCTTGCTACAGCCATACATTCCTCAAATTTGTGCCCCACCCTACGCTTGACTGGTCCGCAAACAAGAACCACAAGTAAGCTTAGTGCTTAGGTCCCTCCCCTCTATCAAGACACTCCAAATTTCACATATACGAAATAATTTCAATTACATTTAGTTAGCACCAAATGTAAGTGGAGTGGATGATCAAGTACAAAAAAGTACACAAACCAACGAGATTTGGGTATAAGTCTATCAGCAGGAATTCACTGATCGGATGGTTGAACCAGCGGCCACATAGCTCGAGGACCGTAAAACCTACTACACGCGTTCGCCACTATACCCTGACGCTGCAGATGATTTGTGGTCGATCAAGAGTGTCGAACATCACAATACAGTGAACAACACAATGCCAGCGTGCAATACTCACTTCGAACGACGTCGACACTCATATTATGTGTGGATTTTGACTAGGTTTACGGACTGGGACACGGCTTCACCTATGATCAGACGCTGTCCCTGTTCACCGCATAGAAAGTAGCCAATGAAATAGCGAAAACGGACTTCATCGTCCGTTGTATCCACATAGCCACGCCAACGAGTACTGAAATAAAGTAAAACAAATATCCACCAATGGATAAAGAAAGAAATAAAACAACTTACGGTCGGTCGGCATCCTGAGTCAGTGTTTTTGCTTTGAGAGGGTCCCATTTCCCAAGAGACGATGTAGAACCAGTAACGAGTACAAATTCAGAAGGTTGCAGATCTTCAACATCAACGGCGAAAAAGACACGCGCCGCTGGTCGGCTGCTTGACATCTGGATCAAACACTTGCTGTGAAAAGTTGCGGAGCGTTACGAAAACGATAGTTATTCAACTGATTAGAAGATCAAACAGCGGCCAGAATAGATAACACTCCAATTTCGCGGAAATGCTCGGGAGATAAGAAAACGCTCCCTAAAAGAAATGAGAAAGGAAATGTTTACGAACACACCTCTAAAGCAGAGAGATTCTCCTTGGGTGCTCTGGTTTTCTAGTAATCGACATCTAAATGGATGGTGGTTGTTTCGAATGGGACGACTTCGGCAGCGCTCAACGAAGCGACAGCCCGTGATAGGATATGCTGAAAGCGAAAAATGTACTCATTTCAAAGAAGAAAAAACTACTGATACACGAGTCATTCCACGTAAACATGATAGTCCGCTTCAAATTAAAGTTTTTGTATTAAAACACAAGAACAAAAAAGGAAACGGTACACAGCGCGAATGAGATAGGAGCTACTAGGATTGCATGCGTAACAACTTACAAACTCAATGTTCAGAAAAAATGAAGGCAATATCTCGACACAATTTTTGATGTAAGTAAACTTTTGAATGGAAATAATAACTGTTTTACCAAATTCAAAAAAAGTCACACAAATGGAAGACCAAGACGGTTAGTTCCCTTGTGAGAATTTTAGTATTAGAAAAGAATATCGGACAAAAGAACAAAAACTAAGAGCGTTCGAACTGGATCAGCCACATTGAACACAGAAAAAGAAGACTAAAAAATAGCCAACGTCATTAAATTCGTCTCAACGTAGTTATAATGTAAACAAAAAGTACCAAAGAAATTGTTTACAATGAGGGAGGGGCAAATATCATTTGTATAAACATTTTTCGAAGAATGCTCTGGACTTTATCGAAGTAATTCATTCTTTTGGGGATATTTCCAATAAAATTTGTAGAGTCCATAGAAGCGCGAGGCGGCAAAAATTGATTTCCATTTGGTCAACTAATACATAGCCCTTATGAGGTCGTGTTGCCCCGAAAGCTTTTTGCAATATCGATTCCAGCCTGTGTGTGCACCAAGCGGATAGCGGAATATCAAATACAGCTGATTGAAGGCATGGCATTCAATTTTCAAAACGAAAAAGGTAGTTGCCGCTCAACATCAACATACATTGGGCGATATTATACTTATATCACACAGAACTTATCCAATCTACATACATATTTATGCGCTAATGATAAATAAGGCAAGGATGACGAAAATAAATGACACTTTCGAAAGAATAAGAGTTACCAAAACCATGAATTGGGCCTTCTGAAGCTCCAACATCGATTCGCCTATAACAATTGGTCGCGATTGCAGACAGCGCAATTGCCTTTTTTTCAACGGCGAAGCACAATTGAATCCAATACGATTAGAAGAATGTCAGGCAATACCTTGACATTTTCCAATGCTTCTTAGCAAATGTACAAATGAAAAACGGAATTAAAAATGAAATCGGAGAAGCGACAAGAAAAATGACGAAATTTGAGACGAAAACAACACGAAAGCAAAATCGTCTAAACCGGAGCGGATTGAGTTCCAACAACACTCATCCTTTTCCGTCAAACCGACTGGAATTCGTAAAAATGCAGCTAACAAGTTTGTAACAATTAGTCGCAGTATACTGTAAATAAATGTACTTGGGTTGCAAACAATGGTACGAAGGTCGCACTTGATACAAGTACCCCTCACACAGGTGCCCCATTAAAAAGTGTATCCGCACTGTGCCTCATTTACTTTTTACACACCTTTAGCCCCACCCGATGATAAACTGAAGTGCATACTCTGTGACTTTACCCCAGGACAACAGAGAAAGAGTCGATAGGAAAGAAAGGTGATCACGGAGAAGGCAACCCAGTTACGACACAGTTCGACCCCCAGCGGGTCTACTGACCGTCCCCCACATCGATCGAAGGTGGTACTCAAGAAATTGCAAAAAGTGGACATCTAGACATCACTTCCACACTTTATTTCATCAGTTCCTTATTTGTCTCCCATTCAGGTTTTCATGCCTACACATAAGCGATGTTTTCAACGGAAGTTCAGTACAAAGTTCGAAATTTTTCTCGATTCTAGCCTTTTTCAAATCTTTGGCGAAGATGATTCAGCCTTCATATTCCTATCATTTCATACTGCTACCGTTAAACATTAGTGCACTATATCGTCGGTAACTACGAAATTAGCAATGGCTTTCCTTTTACTTGATCGTATTCCGATTGCTTCTGGACCCACGGCAACTACTGTAGCTTTATTTAATTTCTCACCAAGATTCCAAGAATTCGTTAATTTTTACGTCACTTGGCCAGGATTTATTTAATTATTGTTGTGTTTGATGGACCTCCCGTCAATGTTTGTGGAGATATCGTGCAAGCAATATTCGACCATCCATGCCCGAGAAAAAATGTGATGTAATGTATGTGTGATGATTATGTAATTATGCAGGTCTCTTTTGATTCATACTATACCGACTAACGGAGAATGGGCAAAATAAAAAATATGAGGAAAACAATGAAAGGAAGGAAGTCAAACTTCAAAAGTGTTTTGAACAGAGCCAAGCCAGTTACCATCACCAGAAAAAAACCCACGTTAGGCTGCTAGGCTACCGAAGATATAGTGCATTGGTAAGTAACCCTGAAAGTAGTATTTAGAAAAAAAGTTGATAACAATCTCGATAAAGATCAAAACAGTACATCCTTTACGTTCGTACCTAAACAGGAAAGTCAGCAGTATCAAAATAACAATGTCGCGGAATCGAAGGCAAAAAAGAGGCTACCGCTAAAACAAAGCCGACTGATGAGCTTCTAATGAGAAGTTTGTGGGATCGTTAGTATCATCTATTCACGAACGAATGGGATTATCAGTTGACTCAATAATTGACGTTCCACAAAAACCATGACTCAAGTATGTGAGGTGTAGCTTTTGTGAGCAGTAATGAAATAACAGCACTACGGATTCAAAATAGGAAGTACATTGTTTACATCAAACTCGGACAACAAGGGTAAAAAACATCGAATAGACAGCCTAAAAACCGGAAAAATCCTAAGTCAAAAAGAGCAAGGTAACTACAGGCGGAGTTACAAGAATGCCGTTATTTAAATAGAGCTGGACGCATTCACACTGAGTCGATGAAATTGTCGGCAAGATTGTGAGCGTTGGAAATGGGGCTCACTGAGCTGAGGGGGCATACCGACAATATGAAAAGCTTTTTGCTATCTAGATTTTTTCAGCAAGCCCCTCGACGGGAA
Organism: Haemonchus placei; assembly: GCA_900617895.1. Classification (NCBI taxonomy): domain Eukaryota; kingdom Metazoa; phylum Nematoda; class Chromadorea; order Rhabditida; family Trichostrongylidae; genus Haemonchus; species Haemonchus placei. Next base: position 145,328 of record UZAF01016144.1, read on the forward strand.
TTAGTAGCAGCACACGACCCGTGCCCCCGATTTAGTGGAATTCCTCGGGAAAATCGGATACCCATGAGAAATTGAAAAGAGGCTCTTGTGTGATGGTTGGCGTATCGGTGTGAACGTTTGGCGAAGAGGCGCTTTTTCTAAGAGCCCTTTGTCGTCAGTAGAGTCTAAGGTTTCTGGACAACTGCTCTGATGAAGTACTAGCTTGACAGATGTCAAGTTCATCTTCAGGCTTGAACAGCTGTTTAGCCCAAATGCTTGCCCTAAACCTGAAATCATACGCTATCACCGTATCAAAACGAGTTTTTATGCAGGAGCACTGAAGTTTGGGCAGAGGTAGCGCAGTGGATAGATGCGGTGCGCGGCTCTTCCAGGGGCTTGAGGATCACACCCCGGTCGTTCAATTATTGCTCACCCGCAACCGACCTACAGATAGCACACCGAACTTGCCTATAAGCATAAATGCACCGGCATAACCATCTCCAGCCTTTAGAAAGGGCTGCATAGATCTGACAGGCTTCAAATTAATACGAGTAATCTAAAAAGGGGGAGAATACGAGACGCATTCCGAAAGTTTCATTTGCCCTCTTACAGTATGAAGCTGCTGGTATGGTGTGCAAGTCAGTTGGCTTTGTGTGAAGGCAGAACTTCTTCCACAAATCGATGAACCAATGAGAAAAAGGAAAAGAGCGAGGGAATGGAAATAATTGCCTCGGAGACCTAATCGGAGCAAAGGAAATGCTTCGAGAATCACTAAGATTCTCGAAATCCTAGCCAAGCCATTTTCTCATCAGCTCCAAGATGAATAATTCATCGATCGAAGCCCTAAAAAAGGAAATGTAGATGAGATTCGATTAGCACTACAGCCATGTAAAGAGGGCTGATGGGAAGAGCGCATATCGGAGAAGGAGAAGAAGAACAGGACGAGTTCTTCTGGAACATCGCGATGTGATTCGATGTGATGCGCTAGGCACTATCAAGCGGTCACACGTTTTTCACTGTGACCGCCGCCACGAAAATCGTGACGGTCACGAGCGGAATGGAAAACAATCACAGCTTAGGGGACTCATCTGTAAGGTTTCAGAAAGGCTTCGTGAGGAGCTGAAGCCTCTATGCCTGGTAAGGCATATGGCGCTGTTAGACGTACCTGCCAAGAAAGATTGGTCTGGTTCTCAATGGCTATCATAACTTTTAATTCGTCCTGTGGCAATACGGTGGAAAGTCTGACCCAGAAATTTAATTGTAAGCTCAGTTACGATCCAAATGCCGTACCGGTTTTGAATGGAAGCCGCCAACATGGCTTTCCCCCAAGGTGCTCGATTCACTGACACGAATGTAGTGTATATACATACCTGTCCGCCTAGTCAAAACCTAGGTGGGCTTTTTTAAAATGCGGCTTGATTTCAGGTAGTGTTTGGTGTTGAATAAAAGTATAGATTTTTTTTTGATCGAGGAGCCTTCTTATTGATGGTAAGTATGCAGTGCCACACCTACCCACCTCGCAGAACTGTGGAAACTTTTTAGGAGCTGAAGGGAGGAAGAGGAGGGTCGTGTTTTGGACTAGAGACTCAGGGTTCCAAACTTGTTGTATGTCAAAAAAAAAATCGCTGATTTCCTTCCCTGACCCGCCCAAAATGTGATCAGTGCCGTCCCTTCAGGGCATCCATGGCAACTACTTTGAAATCTTTATCAATACTAAAAACCAGTTAGTCCGTTGCTAAGAATGTTTCCATAAAGCGGTCTGTGAACATGGTTGACGTTCAACTATTTCTATTAAATTGTGAGGGAGACGACTTCACGGCGTATTCCGCAGCAAATAATGAGCGGCCGTTCGTTCTGTTCATGGGCAATATTCACCAAAAAACTATGGCGAAACGTTTATGGTAGGCTTTTACATCGATGACATCATCTGATTGGCGGTGGCAGTAATATAAAGCATTTCATTTCCTTTTTATTCGCTCATAGCTTGTCGAGAAATGACAACGCATCATTCGGATGCGAAGACAACAGAATATGTCAAATACCATGACATTTTCGAATGCCTCCGATATGAGAATCCCGTAGGAACTCCCCCCTACGAGCTTTCCGATTGTTAACGTCGATAGATTGAAACTGACCTTAACTGCGAGAAAAGAAGCGTGAAGGAGATCCAAAGTTCGACCAATTTGGATTTGAAATCGAAAAAGCAGATGCTTCCAAATAGGATAATAAGCGCTGAACGGACTCGGTGATCAGATAAATTGAGGAACTTGGCAAATCGGGGTCCCGGATAAGCCCTGCTGTGATGTGTTGCGTCTTCATGGGTAATAGTGGATGTGAACAAGTACAAGTTTAAAGGTTGAGAAGCAATAAGGAAAATGAGGGTTTGTACTGGATTGGATGGCACATGCGACCTGTTCAAGTTAGATACCCATACAAACGCTTTTACAATTTCAAACACAAGTCGAATGCATGGCTGCGTCTCCAGAATGAGACAAGAAACTTTAACTTTGATTATTTTATGAAAAGCAGGCATACTGTCAGCCCGCTGCCATTTAAGTCGGGCTCCTCATTGTCAGTGCAACAAAACCTCTTCCTTGGTTCTATGCGT
>UZAF01016145.1:0-17015 GCA_900617895.1 Haemonchus placei
TATACATATATATGTATATATATATACATATATATATATATACATAGCCCCTGCATGGCAGCCCCCGTGGGTGGAGCTCAGCGGAGCTCCACCCAAGGGGGCTGCCATGCACAAGTAAGAGCGGTTCCATTAAGGACTATTCTTCATTTAGTTTCATCAGCCAAGATGTTAGGGAGAGTGTGAAAAGGTGAGGGATTGGGTCAACAAATGAAACGTATGAGACCTACCCTCTGTGGCGGAGTGACCTCATAGTGGGTCATTTTTCGACAAGCTCACAGCACGATTCGACGAAAGCCTGGAGGCCACAAAAAATAAAAAGAATGGGCTAAGTCCAATATGTTCTGAGCATCACCTACGTTGGGCAAGACGTGCTTTGGTCAAATTCTCAAAATGAGATGGGCATGGACTGAGGTGGGCGAGGCTAAGATCCGAAGCCCATGTTCTGTTAAAGGCACAGTTCACGACAATTTCGGGTTATCTTGTCTAAGACGAATAGTGGAAGTTATAACCGTAACTGGTGCAAAAGTGGCGAAGAAAACGCGAAAATCTGTGTGTTCGTAGGAAAATATGGCCTCAAAAAGAAGTAAAATCAGGGGTTGAACAACGACGCTACAAAAAATCTGCATGGAAGGGGTCGAGTGTTCGAACGAGCGTGCCATTGCATACAGCTGGGTGCAATACGCTGCGTGCGTGAAGGGTGTAGGTTCCGGTGCGAATGATCCAACTTCTGCAGTTTTCACAGGGCTTAACAACTCTTAAGCCTTGGGTGTGTACGTCGGCTGAACCACTTTTAGGGGCTCTTATTACGCCCTATCTGGACTTTTGTTTGACTCGACAGCGTCCCTTAAGCCATCTTTGGGATCACAAGGGTATTCTAGGAATAAACTTCGGAGACCCTTTTTAACGTAAACTCTGTATTCAAATAGCGTTCGAAAGTGCGGAGAAAATTGTTAGAGCAGCCCACGTAAGAGTGGTCTAGTTATCACGGTGGGCGGGGACTGCACTGAGATGGGCGAAGCAATGATAAAACAAGCATGCTCAGCTCAAAAATATTCTAGAGAATTCTGAAATTATTTGGAAGTACATTTTTGCAGGTGTGCACGAATTGTAAGAAGAAGGTGGAAAAATTTGAACAACATTGAATCTCTTTCGGGCTCTTCCATCGAGAAGGACAATGTGGCAGACTGCAGCCAGTCCTCTTGCCTTGTTGCGAGAGCGTACCAAATTGACATGGGTAACACCTGATCAGAATCGAAGACCATGAAACAGCTGCTCCTTTGCAGCGATGAAGGCTTAGTGGGCATACTCTATAATTGGAACAGGCCCTTCTTCACTTCCTAACCTCCTACAGAGTATTGTCCTTAGCACTAATGGCACGCTCCTAAGGTTGGCAAGTCGTTGGCAAAACTTCGGCTTCGTGGGAGACCTGTACTCCCGAGCCGATAGCTATGTATTTCGGGCACCGTGCTTTTTAATTGCAATTAACAAAAACATCCAGTCGAGATTATTGTCAGACAAAACTATTGTATTGAGCAGTACTTCTTAACCATGAATGTTATGTTAATAGAGTCAGTAACGGAGGTGAAGGAAGGACACCCAGCTAGTAATGCAGCACGTCGGGAAAAGGCACGTATATATGAACTGATGAATGAAGCGTCCCGTTAATGAACGTCCCTTTCAATTTCTCCTATTTCAGTGTTTTTCTCACGGAGTTCATCTTATATTGTTAGAAACCAAATCCAGTTGTAGCTATGAATGACATCTTTGTTTATCACATGGTAATACTACTAGGGATCAAACTCTATTTATACTAGAAATGAAGTTAATATCAATATTACCATATACCAAAAATTGAAAGAAAGAGGAATAAGGGATCACTAGGTCTCCTCTGAAGGCACTCTTCATCATGAAGCCCGAATTCTAGTGCACGTTTATAGGCTATTCGTCGATTGCATAGACTTTTCCAGTAAAGAAATTCCCTAGTCTGCTCGATGAGCAATAGCAGATGAGCCAGATGAGATTAAAAGTAGAGTGAACTTGCACGCAGAGTAGAAAGATAACAATCCAACTCACAAGTCCTGGAAAAGAATGTAATATGAAGCAGTTGCTAGGCCAAGATTCTGAGCGGGCGCTTCTGGGCTGTTATATGAGACTAAGGATGTCCCGCCCCATAACAGGGGAGGCACTGAGGGAGGCGTGAAGAGAGGGGGAAGTCTGCGCCTGACTAGAAAAAAGCTTGCATGCTCTTAGACGTCAAGCTCGCAAAATTCTCGTGATAAATGATTTGAAAATCAGAGGCAATGAAAGGACGAAGAGCGGTTAAGGACACGAAACAGGCAAAAAGGCTCTCCACCCCTTGCTAGACTAGGAACATCTCCACTCATTACGCCAGTCTCCTATACTGGTATTTTTAGTTTTGCAAAAGAGTGTGCCACCTAGAATACATAGGACCTTGATTATTTCTTTTGACCAAAAACACTGTAAAAAGGCACTTCTAGTTTTAGAAAGAGGGTCAAGTATATAACGCTCGGAGGCAGAAGAGCGCAGGCTCTCCGTGATGGGTGTGTAACACTACTCCTTCGTGATCTCGCGTTCTCTACTTTAACGACGTCCCAAACGAAGTGGCTCATGTTCATGGTATATCATACTAACGCTGTCTTTGGCTGAGGCTATATTTCGGCATGCCGCAGTGGTACACACTGTTCGGGGTAGAGAAGCGGATACTCAGGCTTTGCGTTGATGCGAGACTCTGGCTAGGTGATTAGGCATAGAAGTCACAACGCACAACGATGCTTGGTTTCCGTTTCGCCTATGTTAGGAGTAGTAGAAAATCGGAAGGAGGTGGGGGAAAGGCCGGGTAAGAGGAACTTCTAGTGATTGATTTATGAAAAAATATGTCTGCACTTCCGTCATCGCCGTACATCGAACTTCCCACGAATGATAAATGTGTCTCTTAGTACTACCAGCACTTGAAGCTTGCTCCAAGCTAATGTTCTTCTACATTGATATTCTTTGGCTGTACCGTTACATTCAAGCTTGCAACAGAAGTGTACCGTAAAATGGCCTTGATCACCTATTCAGAGACATAGGTCATGGTGATAATGGTCCTGAGGATTTTGTTATGGGGAGCTATAGGGTTTGAGAACTAGAAGCTGTTTTGGAATGAGGCTGAATAGGAGGACACTTGTGGAACACGTGATTCCGATTCTCTGATTTGTCCATGATTGCTCTCAACCACTTCGAATATCTTAAAACTCGCGAGGAAGCGATGATCCGTAGGTTGCCTTTTATATAATATTTCGGGATCAGAGAACAAAAATAATTGCTAATCATTAAAAATCGCTTTGTTGTTTTTCAAAATAGTCCTCATCAAAATGTGTACACTTTTGCATGCGTTCAAACCAATTGTCGAAGCACTTTTGCCACTCTGATTGAGGTATCTCCAAAACATGCTTTCTGAAAGCATCTACCGCTTCTTCAGGTGTCGAAAAACGTTGACCTCTCATTTTGTTTTTTAAGTACTTGTAAGTAATGAAATGAAGTCATTCGATGTCACAAACGTATTCCCAAGCACCACGATCGTATTCTTTGAGCATTTCCTTCTACCAATCGACACGAGCTTTTTTTGAGAGATTGACACATTGTGTGGGATCCAATGCGAACAAATTTTTTTTACAGCCATGCAATATTGAATGTATGCTGGTCTCACTGGTGCCTAAGATTGTCTCAATTTCACGATAGTTCACATGACGATCTTGCAATATTAGTTTGCGCACAACATCGGAACAACAACTGATCTTTGAGACCTCTACGAAATTCGTCTTGGGGTGAACTACGACCTCTTGAATTCATCATACCGTCGATGAGCAGTGGTTCTTGATGGAGCTTCATCGCCAAAAAACTTGTTAAAAAGAAAGTTGTAAAAAATAATCGCACGAAAATGTTCACGATATAATTCCATTTTTGGCCTAAATAAATCTTTTAAGTCAGTGTGAACTGCACAGATAGCGCTCATAGGTCAAAATGTTCTGTGTACGTATAACCTCAAAAATGTAAACTTTACCATAGAGCTGTCAGTTGCCAGATTGCAACACTAGTGTTGCCCAATCCCAAAATATAGAAGGCAACCCTGGTAAGCGTTTACTTCGTAAAAACAGTGGAAACCAACTGGTGCAACGATGGCTCTACTTTCCACTTTCTTACTTTCTTTTGCTGGTTTTCTTTGCCAATGGCCCAATGCTGAGCATAAACATTTCCACACTTAAACGAAGTAAACGAACACTCTCGCTTTGTCATCCGCGCACTCTTCCACAAAAGCAGTAGAATTCCCGATGGCATAAAATTTTGCTTACCCCGTAACTCGGGAGCTCAGAGTGCTCCTGCTAGAAAGTAGTGGAATGACGCGATCGCTCCTAAATAGAAAAACTCTTGCTTCGGGAAAAAATTCTGAAAAGAATCATATGGAGACCAACCGTATCTATTCGAAGACAAAAACTGATTTCGACGTCTGACTGCTTAGTACTATTTCTAGTCCCATGCCTTCTATGATCCTGTGTGAAGGCTACAGCCGTGGCGTAGACGGATAGATGGACTCGAAGGACTCGAAACTGAATATATTAGGTAGGTGCAAAAGCCTTGAAACACAGTTTACATACGTATATCATCGTTCCTATTTAAGGGAATTGGTAACGCTCAGACCATCACCATATCCGAGAGCAATCTCAGGTTACCAGCAGTAAATGTATTAAGGCGCAGTTCATGACAAAAATGAGGTTTTTCCGGTTCTGACCGGCTTTCGAGAATCGTCCCAGGATGGAACTGTGACCCTCAAAGATAGCACAACTGCATTGTTCCTACCGAATCGAAAAACTGCTTGCATATAGCATAAATAGGGCTCTAAAATCAGCATAACCGACGTATAGGGCGCAGCAGAAGTTCTGGCAAAGGCCGTTTCAGGTTCTCTATAAAAAAATGAGGCATTCGATCTCGACAGGATCTGTGCCACTATTTACTGCAAGTACTCCTCTATACAGTCCGTAGCTGGGCCGTTCTTGAATATGCCATTTCACAGAATGGTGACAAACAAAGGCTAACGAGCCTCCATCCTGCACCTCCATCTGGCTGGATGCACGGCAAAGACCATCTTCAAACAACGACAGGAGCTACGAAGGACAAGCCCAAAAGTTAAAGACTGACGAGTGCAACGACAAAGGAGATGTGAAAGTCATTCGAGAGAAAATCCGCCGCCGCCCTCGTAGGTGCGAGAAACAAAGGCTTTTGAGGTGGGGTTTTCTGCTCGATCTGTTGGAAGTATTGTCATCAGCCACGTTCCACCTCACTCCTATAAGATCAGAAGAGCTCACATGCTGACTTAGAGTATGAAGAAAACTAGGCTAGAAAGATGTAAGGAGCTTTTCAAGCGATTTTTGCAGGCACGGCACAGCAACATCCTTTTCACTGACGAATTCTATTTTCAACAGATCAATTCCCGAAACTCAAAACGATGGGGTGATAGCGGGAAGCTATGCAGAAGCCGGCCAACATGGAGGAAATGCTCAGCGATCTGTACAACATAAGTCGTTGATGGTTATTGGGGCAATCATATCGGACGGCAAGATGCCCTTGATTTTCTTGAAGAAAGGAGTCAAGGTGGATAGCAAGACCTACTTTAAAAAAACCTGGATGTAAATTTCTTGGAGAAGGAGGAACTCTCCTGGGAAAAATCCCCTTCTGGCAACCAGACATGGACTTATCAACAGCACTCAGCTCCAGCACACAGGTCCAAAGTGGTACAGGACTGGTGCGCAATGCACTTCCCAGACTTCATCTCGTTAGACGATTGGCCCCCAAACAGTCCAGGCCTAGATCCATTGGACTATTCCGTGTGGCCAGTTCTTAAGACGAAAGCCTGCTCTACTAAGCATAGAAGTTTGGATGCTCTACCTGCAACCCCCGTTGAAGCATGGGAGGTTTGGACGAAGACTACCTCCGTGCCGCCGACGACGCATTTCCTAGGAGAATTTTACTCTATCCGCGCAAAAGAAGGCTATTTCGAAATCTAGTTTGTTTTTGTGATCTATGTAGCTGCTGATAAATGCTGTTGGAGTAGCATCATGTATCGGTCGATTTGACCGTTTTACGATCATATTTACCATTGCCATAACTTTTGCCACACCCTGTACAAACCCAGCGAGGAGGAGGTGTTGTAGAGGCTCGACCATTCGCATTGGAACGACACCTTGCTATTAGGCAGCATACTGTAGCTAGCCTTGAAGGGCACACACATTTGAACACACTTCCTTCCCTTCCTTGCAACTATTGCCGTCACATTCATTCATCCAATCCCTAATTTTACTATGAATTTCGAGTATTCATGTTCCACGAATGGCACCGTGGGTATAGTGGTCGTTCCTTGGCGAGGACGACCGGTTACTATCGGTAGTAACCGACTTCCCAGCAAAAATAAGTGTGGGTTAGAGGCTACACGAACGGAATTGGCTCTGATAGTCTCGAGTGCAAGCAGAGCAATGCTGTTCGACACATTTGGTTACAGGGAACTTCTTGCTTAGTGATTCCGCTTCACTCGGTAGGCGCGTGTCTCATTCAGTCATGTGCTCCTACTCATCCTCTCTGCGAGGGAGTTTCCGCACAATCTGATGGGTCGGGAGGTGGAAGTTGGATCCCCTACGACAACATCAAGAAGGTCATTAACTGTTCCCCTATAGGAGAAGATAAATTGATACCAGAACAGCATCCGACGCAGATTTTGCCCTGCTGCTCCGAGAACTCGAAGGGAAGGCTACGGAATGAGCTGCTCTCTCAAGGCCGGACAGAAAGGCTTAGGCTCTTATCTACAGCAGTCAGCTGCAGAAAGTTGTAAGCGTAGTGGAAAAAAAGCAACCGAGAAGGGTCTCTGGCCTTTATCTGCATGATAGTGCTCAGCTGCACGTCGCGTGGAGCAATCCAGGTTACATAAACTCGGCTTTAATCCCGTTTCGCGCCCTTCTTATTCCACTGACCTTGCCTTTTCTGACTATTACATTTTAGGCTCTTTTGGGACATCTGTGATCTCATATTAGTAGAGTAATTGATCTTACATAGTATTGAACTGACCAGTTTGATCAGGAGATCTGGCGGGACGGAGCAGTATATAAACAGTAACATTGTTTTACATTATATATTCATGACTTCTAAAGGAGCTCCCTGCTCTTCCTGGTCAACCAAGGACACAGCAGGCACCTCAAGCATTCCCTGGTCAAGAAGAAGTTCGTTGGTTCTGAATACCTCGATGGTTACTTAGTTGGATGAGTGAGAGTTTGAACAAAAGTGTGAATGAATTTGAAATGTGCGTCCAACCGTCTCGAAACCTTTGCATCACCCCAGTACCATGTGACAAGTAGCGCTGCAGTTCAAACATCCTCAAAAAGGGCCAGGAAAAATAAAAGGAACAATGCAGATTGCTTCTCCCCAAAACACTTATTTCCTACAACGATGCATTCGAGCAATCACTCCCTCTGATTGTGGCATGCACAGTGTACGTAATCAGCATTCAAGATCATAAAGCATTTTCAAAAAGGTATCTGCAAGTTCCATACAGAATGAAAGACTACAGTAATAATTAACAACGCACGTGGGATTTTCACGGATTCCTATATTAACACTCTTTTTACATCTGCCAGTAGGTTTCAAGCTTTCGATTTGTTTTTTGCATTTGGCTAGCTTTAAGTCAAAAGCAAAAAGCAATCCGAAATAGTTATACCCTGCACATACGTTGATTATCCGTTATACATAGCTTTTAAGCATACGAGATATAATTCGTATGGTACGTCTTTGCCTTGAGTAGCATGTCAAAATACAAAATATGTTTTCGAAATTCCATGATGTATGAACAACGTTTAGAACCGAGCAGAGACGACACCTCTTCCTCAACACAGCGGCACAGGGGACGCCAATCTAACACTAATTCAGTCTATTTGGTGGAAAAATGGTTCCATAGTCGAGTTTGTGGGTGCAAGCCTTGCAATCATAATCCAATTAGCGACAAGTGATGCCATCTTTTCCAGTCAACCAAAGCCCTGTGAACTTCTCCTCGCTGGAGCCGTCGTGAAAAATTACAGTAACCACGAAACTGCATGGAAGTTACGGTCAAGGATATTTAACCGTAGCCTAGAAGCAAATGCCCAGGTTCTGAGTTATTCTTTCTCACCTTCACATCAGAAATTTGTTGACAGCCTGAGTATGAGTGCGTTTAATCAAACTGTCAACTTCACACGATAACTTTGAAAGCTTAACGACTATCGTCCGATAACATTCGAGATAAATGATGTTCGGAAGCCAGCTGGAAAGCCGAGCGACAGAGCGGTTACTTTTCATCTCATAAAGGAGAGTCGAGAGTTAGGTTAGGTCCGGTTCGAGAACGAGGGCAGTAAGCGGTTCACATTCGTGGAAGTCAGTGAGTGCTAGAATAGTCATATCCGGCTAAATTCGTGTATCACAGTCATGCAAGGTTTCGTGTCCGCCAATACGTGATTGAGAAGGCAAATAATAATTTCTACAAAAAAATTCAAAAAACGATCGATGTGACGCAACGAAGAGGACTCGAAATGATACCCGAAAATTACATCACGATCTCGTTTACCAATTTTATTGAGGGGTCAGAGAATATGATGATGCAGAGTTCCTTTGATTACGTAAACTAAGGACCCTGTACAATCTAAATAGCTAAATAAATAAACAAGGGTCTCTAAGCACACCATGCATGCATACTATTGTCATATTCCCTCAGCTCCTCATCAATACTGCTGAGCGATAGCTTCTTGCCACAGTTGCGTTGAACTTTGCGTTGAAACAATTACCTTCAATACTGCGCCGTTCACACAGAAACCATGTACATCACGTAAAGGGTCACTCCTACTGGAAAGAACTAACTGTGGTCTCTTTAGGAATACTCACAGATATTGGCGCAGTTTGAGATGAGGAAAACGGTCGCTCAAATGGGAAATATCACGAAAGATCGTCCACTCGGGCTTGTACTCTATGGAGAAATGAAGATTTAGCCACCACCGCTAGATTCATAACGTTACTAAGCAGTCGATTCGAAACGATGCAAGATGGTCCGGCCGTAGCAGAAAATGGACGGATAGGTCGAGGAGAAAATGCATAAACAAATTTGCATGAAGTCTTGCAGAAATCAGAACAGATGAAGAGAAATAGCGGGCGAACCGAGACTCTGAAACTATGCTGAAACGAATCAAGCGGTCAATCAATCCCGTTGATGCAATGGGAAGAAATAACCTGCAGACTAAGGAATTGTGTCAAAAAAAGCAGATTTGAAAAGTTAAGAAACTTTGCCGCAATGTAAACGGATTGGAAGGGAGCAACTAGGCGCTCATGCTGGAGATGGAATTGACAAACACCTAATGAATGACGATGAGTATAGGATTTATCCAAGTCAGAGAACAACATGTACCTTTCATGAGATAAATAAGATGCTATCCTGACTGAATGCCGGCTACATAACCATCGCCGAAACAGATCAAGCAGTTACGCTTCTCTAGCAGAAAGCCTATGGATTGGACGGAATTCGAGCGGATTTACTGAAGAAGTGTGGCGCATCAGTGAGAGGGATTTTTCGATGTGGGAAAATTGGAACTCATCACGTTAGTTCCTGTGGCAAGGAAAATACCCTATTTGGTCCGGCTACGAAGACTCAGCAGAAATATTGATTCTTCGCAACATTGGTGAGCATGGCATGAAATACAGCTAACCAGTTTCCATTAATTTTTTTTATTTATTGAAAGAGAAGACATTCTATAATATCCAACACACACACACGTATACTTAGCTATATGCAACGCTCTAGTTCTGAGAATACCATAACATTTCATCAGCATCGCTGAAATCTTCATACTGCGTGAGGATAAAGATAAAGCCAGCCGAACGCAGTTCTTTCGAGCCTATACGAGAATGCAACAAGGACTCGCCAGTCCCTTATTACTACTATTATTCAATCTCTTGTTGTCTTCATCGCGGGAGAAACGATGGAATAATTAAAGGCTTAGGTGCCAACTTTCATTATCAGGAGCGAATTGGAGAATTAAACTTTGCATTTGACATGTCCCCCCCCCCTCTCCTTAACAAACTCCAACGACGCCGTAAAACTCAACCGTGAAGTCGCCATGATTGAATAGTCCACCACAGCTGAAGAATCGAATTTAACGTTGATAGCGCCCAAGTGACCATCGCCTAATGCTACGCAGCCAAGGGTAGGAGCAGCGGCCAAGTTTCCTTACCATAGAGACCACCCTCAGTGGAGGTAATACAATTAATGCTAAATTTCAATTGTAAACACAGAAGCAATCAAGCGACGACAACAGATTTGGACGGATCGCCCTTCTCGCGAATTTGAAAAATGCTCTTCTACTGTTCTACTTTTGTGTATTTTCAGGAGATGGGTTACGGCTTATTCGGCCCTGAGCGCTAGGGCGCAGTGGAGGGGTAGACGACCTTACTTGTACTTGGAGATGGTTTTTGGCTGAAGGAATATAGTTTTTACATAAGCATTAGGAGGGGAGGAGCACTGCGGCGAGTGAGATGATTACCTCGTACAAAAAGCTGCAACGGGGTATAATTGAATATTCAATTGACTCACCCACCCCGGTGCTCCTAAGGCCTACGTAAAAACTATAAGCTCTAGTGGAAAAGCGTCTCTAACACCAAGCAAGGTTGACTACCTCTTGATCTCTGCGCTCCAGCGCTCAACGTTGGTAATGTTGAGAGAAAGAGGTGGCCCTCTCCAACTACATTTTCGCCGGATGAACCATGAAGTTTTTGGCGTCACTCAATTCTTTTCCAAATGTGTCCCGCATTTTAATTAATATTCCGCAATTCGATTTCCATTTGGAATCGTGGCGACGCATCGAATTCGTAATTGAAAAAGTAAAAGCGAGCCTTTTCATCCTAGGAGTCTTGTCCCAATAAACAAGCCTGAAGGGATGGAAGGCTTGGTTGGCCTGGCAACTATACCACCTCTCTGGCACAGTACGCAGTCAATCTTGTAGGGAGAAATATGTCAATGTTGTAGGGAGAAATATGTCACCCACCAATGTTGCGTGCATCGAATCGTGAGCGCAACCGGTAATGAAATAGGTAGCTTCCACGACAAGAAATGAAAAGGATGCTGATGAATAGTACTACAGGCGAAACCTCACTCGTAGCTTGCCATTATAGTACCAACTTCTTTATTTTTACTACTGTGCCTGTTGCTTGAAGGGAATGGGTACGGTATTCTTATGCTACAACAGTTTCTTACAGTAACCCACTTTCAAATAACCGCTTGGCATGCCTACATGACGAATGCCTAGCGTTACCTTGTGCTTCAAACAGTTTTTTTTGGAATAGAACAGNTCGTTAATGTGGTATAAACTGCCTCTACGCCACGCGTGTTGCAGCAGAGCGTAGGCTACGACTGGCCAGCCCCATCATTTATGCCGCCACACCGAATACCAAGAACCACAAATTATCGGATTCCTACAGGAGCCAACTGGGCAAAAAACCTATAATCATCACGTGGGACGAATATTGGGTATCGAATTGATACTATAGATTTGCTATGACAGTGGAAATTGTCCGCTTGAGCAGTGGAGCCTCGGCATCTAAGGACGGCGATTGCGTCAAAACGTCAGGCCGTTGATTTAATAAAGTGTTTCACCTAAAAACCTCGTGCGGCACAAGAATATAATAATCAAGAATAACAATGGTTGAACCAAGAGCGAAGTTGGAGAATACTATGAATGTTTCTAGGGATGACCTTGGAGTATTGGAATATGATTGCCAAAAGTAAAACACAATCGTTATTCCTAGTGCTGCTGGACTATAAGGAAGCATTTCATTCCGGGTAAGCAAATGGCATGGGTCATGCTGGGGGAAGGGAAATGGGTGATTGCCTTTCTGACGCCATGCGCGCGCTTCAACAACGTGCATTAACACTTCAATCCTTCCCATGTCCCTCTGCTTCTCCCTTTCGGTTTTCTCAGTCAGAACTTCATGTCATATAGGTCAACAATGTTAGGAATTACCACACCCTCTGCCCATAGTTGATTGGAGGAAAATAATCAAGTGCCACATGTGGAAAAGTACCAAAAGTACTGCTCAGACCGGCTCAAATAAAGAGAAGAAAGCCACATCTCATATCCGTGCTCACGTGATAATCGGCTTGGTCGTGCAATCAGAATGGAATACGACTCATCTGTTCCATGAACGACTACTTTAATTCGATACCTCCACAATGAAACGAATCTGAGGGAAAGGACATGTGATCACGCATTTCCAATACCCTTTCATGTAAAATATCAGAGAAGGATATCTGGGAAGTGGACAGTTACCCTAGTGTTGGTGGTGTTTTTACTCTATTTTCCCACGCACTTCTTGTGCAGACGTATAATTTATCACTCAGAAGTGCACTATATCCGATCTTGTGTCACCTTCGAAGAGTTCACTTTGATAGCAGGTTCCAAAAAACGCCAAAATAACAGCCGATGTTTCAAAAAGGCGAAAATGTGGAAGGAAATGACTGACTAGTTACGGTTACATGCTTCCTACAGGAAGCTGTCTCACTCGAAGTTCCGCCCAACTTCCATTTCTGAGACTCGCACTTTAGAGTGAAGATGCTAGGAGTAGAGGGTTCGTTTAAGTGCGTAGCTATCAACATTAATATTCAAAATTTTGCTTTAGTTTAGCCATAGGGAAAACAAAAAAAANAAAAAAAACTAGTGGAAAGATTTCTATGGTCCAGAGGATTTCACGAAATAAACTATACGTCTCTAATGTCATCATTGACAACGCTAAGGATGCCCACGGAAGCACAGCTGAAGGTCAACATATGCAAACATTGGACTAACAGAACAGAAAGGTAGGAGCGAGATAAGAGACGGTGAAAACTTATCATATTACCACCCGATCACTGTAACATGCGCTCCAGAGCCCCTTATTTGTATGTACAAAGTATCATCTGGGCATTGAATTCCATGCTCCAGTGCGAGGAGAGATAGACGCTGAAAACAAGGGAAATTCAAAGACAATTGTAATTGGAGTCAGCTCATTCTGTTAGGAGTTTATGGGAAGATTGTGTTATCAATAGCCTCGATGAGGAGTAGAAAGTCTACAAGTTGTCAAAAGACGCGTTCTTCTTGGGAACTTCTCAGCTGATACTCCAAGGTCGAATCTTGAAAGCTACATGGGATTGCCAACTAACGCTTGCGAAGCTGAGCAAACGAGCAATAAAGAACGATATGAGAGGGAGACGAAAAAAAGGAGCAGTTCCGCCCGAGGCACATGGGGCTGCGAAGAACATACGCGTTCCCAGCCGAAGTCTCACCAACATGCTTGAAAGGCTTCGTTCGGGGCATGTTGATCAAGCTTCGGTGAACGATTGACACATCTTGCATTAAATTTAGCAATGTACGAACTGCTTTCCTGAATCTAAGGCAAGATTTGTTGATCGTTCCTTCGGCTTTCCCACCCATTTCCAATACGCTTTTACGACAGTAAAAATTGCTTGCACCCAGTTCTAACAGAGATAGATTAGAACATCTCGAGAGCCTTGCGCAAGTAATGGCGAAATTTTCTCATCTCTGATTCTTACGTTATAAGGGTTTAGATGCAGGGTCTCCGCGTAAAATAAGGCAAGGCTGAACTGCTGTACAAAAGGGAGAAGGCTCTTTTAACAACTATCACACATTTTGCCTGCCACTTGTAATCTCTGGATTTTTCAGACGAGTCATTTTCAAAACGATTACCAGAAATTTGACATACGGCACAGTCTTCTGATGAGCAAGAAGAATTATAAAGAAAGTTCGGTAGTTCTTATCCACTACGTCACGAGTATTACTGAAGTTCCTCGAGAACAAATAGTGAGAATTCATCTTACATCCAAAGGTTCAAAAATGGATTTTGACTTCGTCAGAGGATAAGATACGCCGTCGTTTCCTCAATAACTCCACGGCCATTACCTTTTCACTTTACAATGAAGTCATTGTCAACCTAAAAATTTGGCAAAGCAATACCATCTCGCTCGAATTGTTCAGTGTCCCTCTCAAAAAAGTCATGCATCACTTGCAAAGGGATGATATTAACGTTAAGGCCGAAAGCCGGCACTTACATCATCTCAGCTTTACAAACGACAACATAACACCGAACATTGAGTAGGTATAGCGTATGCAAGTTAAATTTGACAGCGTCAGTAAAATTCAGACTGCGACTGCACCTAATGAAGACGGTGTTCATGAGCAACAGAGAAGTCTCTGCTACACATTTCATACTCAATGGGACAAAATTTCTGGTCACTCCATATACTTGTTCCTAGGTCGAGAAGTCGGTATGATGACGGGGACGGTGCTGAGCAGATGGAAAGGAGCGGTCTGCGCAACATTCAAACTTATCGAGGTAGTGATGACCAAACAAAGAATACCGGACTCTGTGCAGACTTTTTCTATTCTTGTACTCCACTCGTTCTTGTCGTACATGTCAAGAAACGGAGGGGGTTGGTATCCTTTCTCTGAACGCGGTGGCGAGCTCGCCGCACTAGATCGCGCGCTAGGAAGGGGAAGATTCGAATTTCAAGAGAACGGATACCGGAACCACTGCAGCTGACCGTGGAAATTCGGGGAGAAATTCCGCCACCCGAAATGGAAAGCCAGGTAAGCTGGCGGAGTTGTGTAATGAATCGTACCCTGTTGGAGGTCCCTGATTGGATATCTCCGGAATCTGGGGAACACAATAGCAGTGAGTGGCTCGATGGTCTATGGGCAGAGGTGAAGTGGCTAGAGGCACACTATAACACAAGCATGGTCAGGGATCCAAATACCGGATCGATATTCTTCTAATCCAGCCAAGCTTTCCATACAGCCGGAGTCGGTTAATTGGTATTAGACTCGTCTGGGAGGACAAAAGCACTGAGTTGTACATCTGCTGGCTCACAAGCTTGCTTCTTAATTAGAATGTTTCCAAGTTCTTTCTCTTCTGTTCTATCAAAATCTCCTGTAAATAATATGACCATGATATTTAATATTTGTTGAATACATTCGAGAATTATTTACAATTTTGAACTGGGATTCCTGGCATTTACCTTTATCGAGGTGTTTTAGTGCGTATTGTAATTACAGGGTGACCCAAATAAAGTGTGGCAAACCATAAAAAATCGACTTAGGAGCTTCTGGGCTGGAGGATGAGGTGATCCGTTGGGCAGAGAAGAAGCGTAGAACATCAGCTGAAGCTTTCAGCAGGATTGGGCACCAGCCCACAGCGCAATGAAGACACAGTAATGATGTGAGACTACGCTTCCGAGTTTTTCGCAAAAAAAAAACTTTACGCTTTCGAACTCCAGTTCTTGGACTCTCTGAAGTTAGCTCTCCTGTAAAAGCGTGGGATGGAATTTCGCCGGAAGTGACTGCCGTATTCTTGAAAACTCTCGGAAGAGGCTGGATACTTGCATTTAGGCGAAAGGTGGTCATTCTGAATGCGAGTTGTGATATGTTCTTTACAATTTTTGTGATGATTGTACAGAACTAAATTTCCTTATCGGTTTGTTTTGTATAATTTTAGTTTTTGTCACACTTCATGCGGTTCACCCTGTATATGCCCTAGTTTAAATCATCAGTATAATTGTAAGCAATTCTAACAGAAATACAACTGTAATAGCTTCATATTATCAAACAATATATTTCTGATAACTAATAAATTGAAAATTTTACGTCATGGTATATCATGGTTAGGTAGTTGTCGAGGAACTGAAGGGATGGTGGTCCACTTGCTCGATTCCCCTTATCCGTTCGCCCGAGGTAGCGGTTGAATTCGTTATTCATGCGTTAACTTGCACACATCAAGCCCCGGTACTTTACGTCGGAATCACTGCGTTCTGGACTAAGAACACGGGCTTGTTAGGGGAATTATCTGCCCACCAAAGGAGAGGCAACCTGTCGCTCTGCCACATGCATTTGCTTTTGTCTTTACCATCAGATGTCGGCTTGTACAGTCTAAAAGCGCCTAGGCCAGCACTGTCTTGAACATCGGCTGGCCACCACAAGTCGTTAGACAGGCCACATACGCATTCAATACGTCACTACGATTTTGAATTGACATTGAATACGTGGGCGCATCCCTCAGATGGGATTGGCCAACGCCCCAAAACTATCGTTTAACCTTTATATAACTTTGAAGGCTCTTCTGCATGTCTACACGGCTAAGAGTGGGCTCCCACGTGTTAGAGCCTGGAAAGGTATGCGTGCATGTTCATATGCCAAAAACAGTAATTAAAATGGGTCTCATTTCCCTGAAGCTGAGGGGGCCCCCGGTACAGCAGCGTTGGGGGCCGACACCGATCGGCAGAGGCTGCTAAAATCTAAGGGCCACGACAGACTACCTAAAAGGAGAAGGGCTAAGATGGCGATCTGTACTTTCAATGCACGAACGCTTGCATCTGAAGCGTGCATCGGAGATCTGATGATGCAAGCCATGAAGATCAAGTACGACGTCATCGGTCTCACCGAGACGAGAAGGCACCGCACGTTGCATGCCACTTCTGCAATTGGAGAAGAACTGTTCCTCGAAACATGCGACAGCAGAGACGTCAGCGGTGTAGGTTTCTTCGTCAATACGCACTTGGCCATGAACATCGATTCATACGAAAGCTTGACAACCCGAATCGGACGTTTGCGATGAGAAGACGTGGCTCAACCCCAGCTCTAGCAATCTTCGTTGTTTNTCTTTACCATCAGATGTCGGCTTGTACAGTCTAAAAGCTCTCGCCAGCGTTTGCATACTGTTCGATGAAATTTTGCTCGGAGCTTTCATTATCGTTTTCAATTATATTTATATATCAAAAAACTTGTGTATATAATTGTAATATAGGGCGGAGGTGGTGCAGTGGCAGTGGCGCACTATGCACACTATGGTCAGGGGTTCGGATTCCAGATCTATATTCGCCTAGGCCAGCACTGTCTTGAACATCGGCTGGCCAC